>JBBPUG010000402.1:0-24451 GCA_038094535.1 Tubosaeta aff. alveolata
TCACACCACGCTGCAAAGCGTGCACGTACACGCCACAAACCAGACGAAGTGGGCGTTCGCGCTCACCCGTCGAACCTTCGCCCCTCCGCTGAGGAGACGGCGGAGCAACATGCCATTGGGCGGGCCCCCTCGTCCTCGCTCCCAAGCCATGAACCACACGAAGCGGGCGTTCACGCTCGCCAGTCGGACCTTCGCCCCTCCACTGAGGAGACGGCAGGGCAACACACCGTTGGGCAGGCCCCCTTGTCCTCGCTCCCAAGCCATGAACTGCACGAAGCAGGCGTTCACGCTCGCCCGTCGGACCTGTACCCCTCTGCTGAGGAGACAGCATCGCCCCCACTCCCAAGCCCTCAGTGGGTGGGCAGCTGTGGCCCTGCAGCCATGACTGTCTCGCCACGCACGCAGCGCTCCCTGGTGCTGCTCGAGCGGGAGACGCACGACACCCGCATCAGGATTGGACAGAAGGAGATGGAAGGGAAGGGGACAGCGAAGAGCTATCCCCGCCAGGTGCAGAACTACCGCACGTGGTTCGAGCAGGAGCAGGAGCAGCTCGCCGCGAGCGATTCATCACGCGCGGCGCTGCCAGCGTTCCCTGTCACCGCCGCCAAAGTGGCGGCGTTCCTCCACCATGAGTCCACCCGCGAGAAGGTATGTTGTGCGCACGCCGTCTTCCGGCACGTGGATGCTCACCAGGCTGTCCCCCTCACAGCTCAAACGTGGAAGCAGGTCCGAGACGATCGAGGGCTCCTCGCTCGGCAAGTCACACATCGCGCAAGTCATCAATGCACTGGAGAATCACCGGCTCAACCATGAGCACGAGCATCCGAGGGACCATGAGACTAGGGTGAGCCTCCGAAAGGACGTGCGCATCCGGGCGTTCGAGTCTGCCTCGAAGCACAATGAGCCAAGCAGGATCGAGAGATCACAGGCTGTCAAGGCTGCTGGGACCACGTCCGACACATACACGAATGAGGAACTTGTGCGATGCTCGCTCTGGGCATTGACTGAGTTCTCGGGACAACAGCAGGTCTTTGTTGGTCTGCGTGACCGTGCGATGCTGCTCCTGTCAGCAACGATGGCCTTCCGAGGTGAGAGCTGCCGCATGCTCCAGTGGTCTGACCTCTTTCGGACCATGGTGCCCTTGGATCAGACAACACAGGTCGAGGTGAGCCCCATCATGGCGAGTGATGGTGATGCTCATGGTCATGCATGCCACTTCACACAGGTCCTTGCTGCCCTTGCGGACAATGCAAAGCACAACCAGCATGGTCGTGTGGATGAGCATGGTGTCATCCGACACCACCAGGTGGAGCTCTGTGCTGTTGGGGCTCTCGCCTTCATGTTCTTTGCACACTTCCATGCCCTGGACTGCTCACCCCCAAGCTTTGCCCCTGACTTTTCCAACAAGCAGTATGGTGAGTATGGGCACTGGGAGTGGTACTCCCACCATGTGTTCTATGCAGGCTCTCCCACCAAGCCAATGTCATATGACAGTGAGCCCTCTGTTGGCATGCTGGGCCAGGCATGCTGTGCTGACCACTTGTGTGCAGACCATCATGAGCGTGTCACGATCATGCACAAGAAGAACAATATCAACATCACCAAGAAGACCCATGCAGGCCACCACTATGCAGCTCTGACTGCACATGCACATGGTGCCAGCACCAGTGGCACCAAGGCTCTTGGAGGATGGAATGAGAGTGGGTCGTTCAACTCTGTCTATGATCGTGCTTTCCCCCTGGATGCCCTGTTGGGAGCAGGGATGTACAATGGTCGTCGTCCTGAGGAGTATGCACTCCCACGTGGCTGCCTAGGTAAATCCTCAGCTCTGGTGGATGAGTGGATGATGGCTGACACTACATGTCCCTAGTGCCCCCAGAAGGCCTGCTTGACCAGGTCTTCCCCTTCATTGAGTCAGCCCAGGCAGAGCTGCAGGACCGTGTTCAAAGCTCACCACTCTCAATTGACATTGCTCTGAGACAGTTCCTCTCTGTCCTCACTTGGTTTCGTACTGTTCTGCTTCAGGATGGTGCCATCTTGTACTCTCAACACCCCCAGCTTCCAGTCTTCCAGTTCCACCCATTCAACACCCCACAGTTCCATGCCTTTGCCATTCAGTTAGTTCAACAGGTGGTGAGTGCAGAGCAAGCCTCCCGCCTTGCGTTTGAGAACCTGCCACGCCATCTTGTTGTGAGCCTGCAGGGGATCCTCACCAACCTGTCATTGGAGCAGCAGGCACAGCAGGCAGAAAACGAGGCTTTTCGCCTTGAGGTACAGAAGCACATTGTCACCCAGAACCTGCTGCTTGCAGAGCTTGCCCAGCAATGGAGGCTAGGCCAGAGAGCCTCCAGGAGTGGGACAGCATCACCAGGTAAGCAGGATCATCACCAGCCTTGTCCTCATGGCTCCCTATCCCTGGACTGACATGCTCACCTGCAGCCATCCCCTTCCCACCAGCCCTTGTGCCTCTGACCACTGACCATCCTGTCTCAAGAACCACCATGTACCTACCAGCATCCAACTCAGACCTGCCAGGCCCCTCTGCATCTGCCCCTGTCCCTGCCCCTGCCTCTAATACATCAGACACATGCTCAGAAGCATGGGCTGCCCTCTCGAGACGCTATGACCAGGTCTGTCTTGATGCCCATGAGTGGGAGTGGAAAGACAGTGACTGGCTTCCCTACTATCGGTATTGGCCTGTCTATGCCATCACAGAGCTGTGGACAGAACACACAGAAGGTTTGGGTGTCTTTTTACCTGAGAGCTTGGAGAGTGATGGGGGGCAAAGTGGCGACGAAATGAGGGCAGCCTGAAGACTGAGGGAGGGAGGCGTGCAAAGGTGATTGGGGCTCATTCAGGAACTGGCAGGCAAGCCCAACTAGAATGTGCCCTTGGCACTGAGGTTTATCAAGGAGAGGTATGAGAGTGATCCAGCCTACCTTGGCAGGGTCCATGCATTCTGTGACTACCTTCAGAGAGGGCAAGGTGTGGGCTACAAGGCCATTTTGGAGGCAGCCACAAAGTACCCTTGAGTGAAGATGAGAGTTGGTAGGGTGACAGGCCTTCTGATCCAGGGCTCTTTCCAGTTCCCAGATACTTCATATATATCTCATAATACTAGTACTGTACATACATGAGTTCAATGGCAGAATGGGACAGTCATCCCATAGATTGACAGAAGCTGCAGTGCCAAATCCAGAGAAAAAAAGAAAGAAAGCAAGCCAAAGAATAAAATGAGACAAATCACTTCTGGTCCTCTGCTCTCAGCCTGGACAACAGTGCCCATACTCCAGCCTTTGATGTGTGGTCCTTGCACAGGTCAATGACCTCCTGCCTTGGCAAGATGCCATGCTCCCCATACTTTCACAGCTGTGCCACTGCTTGTGTTGCCTCAGACATCCAAGTGGAGCCAATGCCCAGTGCCTCCTGGATCTCCTTCTTTTGAATCTGATGAGGCCTCTTACAACCATGCCCACAGATCTGAATTGGGGCTGTTGTTTGGCTGAAGCGCTCCAAGAACAGGACTGCAAACCACCAGGATTTCATAATGTCAGCATTGGTCTGCACATGATGCCGATTCTGCTTGAACACAGTGTAGCCATCCTCCTTCTCAGCTGCCTCCCTCAGCCAGGTGACCACAGGTGAGACCAGGGCTGGTTCACACATCATGGTCTGGGAGGCCAGAGGCTGGTCCAGAGGCTGGCCTACAGTCCCAGCCATCAAGCCAGGTATTGGGTGGGTGGAGATCGTAAGCTTGAGTGCATTGTTGGCTGGGATGCACACTATCAGCACTTCAGCATGGGCCTTGATGATGTCCAGGTCAGCAGTGGCAGCCTTCAAGCGGCAGTTATACTCTAGATACATTGGGTCTGGGTAGGATATCTCCATCGCACCTGGTTTCAGGGGACCCATCTGAGTGAGCAGCAGTCCAACAATAGGATGGTGGGCAAGCACACCTGCGATCTGAGGGCCCACCTGTGCAGCCAGCTGCTCTACCAGCTGCTGGGTGTCTGTCTGTCATCCATGTGTGATCTCCTCACCCCACCTGATACTTGGGACCCCGACCGAGTACACATTTCGCCGGTCCTCGGCATTGGGGGAGACGAACGTCATATAGACGCTCACCTTGACGCTTTCGGCCACGTTGTCCCAGTCCCCACATTGGCTGCCCTCAGGCTGAGGCCCTGGGCTCATTCGTCTGCCACTTGAGCTGCCCACCATGGGCTCTTCACCTTCGTCGTTCGACAGGGGACCTGCTCATGCACACAGTGGGAAGCACCATGCCAGTCAGCCGAAATGGCCCTGGCAGGGAGGGGGGCCACCCACCGTTCTGCGGGCCTTGCGTACCTGCTTCATTGTCGTGCTGGGGCTTGGGCATGCAAGCGCTTGAGGGAGGGATGATGGTGTGGACGACCTCCACCTCCTTCGTGAAGCTGAAGGTGGGGTCGAGGAGAACCTGGTGCATCCAGTCCATCTTCGTCTTCGAGGACACGAAGTGGCACCTAGTGTCATGGTAGGGCCACTTCCAGACCTGCCGCTGGACCATTGTGAGGAGGTCCTCACAGCGCCTGTCCTGGCTGAGTGCACATGCGCGGGCGTGCTTGACGTCAGCAGTAGCTCTCCCTGGGGTACAGTGTGGGCTCACTCACAGGTCATTTGCCTCGTACAGCACCTCAGCCATCTCCCTCACTGCAATGGGCCCTTCATGGCCATCGCTCCCTTGCGCCCCCTTGAGCCCCCCCATTCCCATTCCCATCGCTGTCACCATGGCGGCGTGGGGTGGGTCTCTCACGCCGAGGCTGGTGGCGGTCACGATCACCCTCTCTGTGGCCATTGTCATCGTCTCTGCTGTTTCTGCTGCGCCTGCGTCCTGTCCCGTCGTCCTGATCATGTTCAATGCTTGCATGCTCATCGTGTGCATCTGACCATGCTGGGGGATTGAATGGTGATGATGGCAGAACAATGGGTACTGGGCATGCAGGATGAACGGCGACCCCCTCTCTCCTGCGGTGGCTGCACAGGGCTCTGGGGTCTGGGGGGGCTGTGTCCTGCGCTGTGCTGTGTGTTCATGCTGTTCGTTGTGTTCCGTTCGAGCGTGCGCACGATTGGCATCAATGTATTTCCCCACATGGGGTCACCACCCCCTGCTTGCACCAACTGTGGGAAGGTGGTCACCACGTGTCACCAGGGTGGCCACTGCGGGCTGAGTACATACAGACACTTGCTGGAAATACTCAAAACCGGGTCAGCCAAGGGACAACACACATTGTTGGATGTGAATTGATGGCACAACCCGAAGTCTGACAGAAATTGATGATGAGACGCAATTGGTGCTACTATGATGGCTGCATCCATGGATCAATAATTATCATGATGTTGTCATTTTCCTGTTGAAATGCAATATGGATATTAAGTACATTGGCTCAGGACCTGCTGCAAAGGCTCTAGTCTTTTACATCACAGATTACATCACGAAAAATAGCCTTTCTGTTCATGCTGGATTGGATGCAGTAAAGTATGCGCTGCAATGTAATGACCAATGGTGGGGTGCTGGAGAAGATGAAGCAGCAAAACAAAAGAGTGCATTTGTAAAATCTGTTCATGCCTTCCTGTCGTGTCATGAGTTTTCACACCAACAAGTCATGAGCTACATTGTGGGAGGTGGTGACTGCTATACAGGTCATTCATTCAACACTCTATCATGGGATGATACAGATGAATTTGTCCGCTTACTTGAATCCACTGCCTCCTCTGATGAACATACCCAACCAGAAGAGGTGACAATTTCAATTTCAAACAGTGGGTTATCTTTGAAGGAATGTATGCAGGACTACATATTTAGACCTAATCGTCCTGAGTTCGAATACATGTCTTTATGGTGATTTGTTGAAAGCACTGAGAGGTTTGCTGATGCACAAAGTAAAACACATGGTGATCTTGCTGACGCAGATCTTTTGATGGATGACATGCATTTGAACGAGGGGCAAGCTTTGCCACGAGCTCACTTTCTAGAGGGTCATCCAAAACAAGGGACGTACTTGGTTCGCATTCGTGGAAGTCTGCATATCATTGTCCTGACACGGTGATCTGTACCATGAAATTCCATCTCTTCACCTGAGACATGGCATTGCACAATGCTCATTTTACTGAAACCTTGGCACTCTCTTCCTGATTTATGTCCACTTTCGTCTGATTGGACATCAGCTTTTTCCAACACTGTATTTGGTGAGTACGAGAGTAAAATCCTGCAAAATTTTGTGGTAGAAAAAGAGTGTGCAGACGCTCGAGACCATGCATGTCCACTCCATATGGAACTTCCTTCCCTGCCAGCATCTGGAGTTGGGCACAGTGATGCTTTGAATGCACATGCACCTGACTTGGACAGTTTGCACATCACTCTCATGGAAGACGTTGACCCTGTGGAGGATGAGGACCAAACAATACAAGAACCTGATTTCCTTTCATGTCTTGCTGCTGAATCGCTCTCGGGAGCAGCCAAGGAAGCAGTGCAGGTTCTCTCCAATGTGAATTTGTTTTCATTCCCATGCCAGGATAACTCAGACACACTGCAGCATGAGGCCGAGGCATGCTGTATGACAGGCGAAGAAGATGACAGTGGATTTGCACCTTTACATACTCACATGCAATCTTTGAGAAAGCGACATATGTGTCCTGAACAGAACCCATGTGAGGATGCTAGGGCATCCAAACATATTCAAGACAACAAACATCCCACTGTATCCATATTGCAGCTTGTTGGTGAAGGACACACATCGGCACATTCACATTGGAATGGTTTCATGCACATGGAACAACAGACGCTTGATCGGATTGTGACACAATCTGGCATCATTCATAATGAGGAGCAATTGCGTGCATTTTCGATTGTAGCACACCACTACCTTACCCGTTCAGACACCCAGCTTAATATGTACATCACTGGTATTGGAGGTTCTGGAAAGACACATGTCATAAATGTGATTTGCCAATTATTTGTAGAATTTAATGATGACAGAAAACTGCATGTCACTGCCCCCACTGGTTGTGCTGCAGTATTGATTCGTGGAACAACTATTCATTTGCTGACTTTGCTTCCAAGAACAAAACAACATGCTAACCAGTCCACTCTAGAAGACATCTGGAAGGACATGGAATATCTGATCATCAACGAGATTTCACTCGTGTCTGCATGTCTCCTTGCGGACATTTCAAGTCATTTGTGTGCAGCAAAGGCTGCAGATCCTGTGGCATCCAAGAAGCTGTTTGGGGGGATCAATGTCATCTTCACAGGCAACTTTGGGCAGTTGAAGCCCATATGTGAGCATGCTTTGTTCAGCTCACAATTGGTTGGCAAGCTCACTCCCAATACTACTGAAATGGAAGAAGGACAGACAGCCCTCTGGGGCGCATTGTTGTGGAGACAAGTTCCTATCGTTGTTGAGCTAAAAAAGAATTGGCAGGCAAACACCGACCCTCCATTCATCAATTTGTTACAACGTGTTCACCTGGAAGTCACATGGAACAGTACACAACCACGCACTTCTTTGCAAGACGGCATAGGGGATAACTTTGACCTCCCTGATTTCAATACCTTGGTCAACTGCCATTTGGAAGTGTTAAACAAACTCTCGCCCACAGAATGTCAGTCTTTCTTGCATGCACTGATCATTGTGGCAGAGAAGATTGTTAGAGATGCTATTAACATGAAGAAGGCAATGTCTTTTGGTAGTGCCAAGGGCTATCAAGTAATCAACTATCATTCCTGTGATATGTATGGGAACCTGCCTATATCTGAATCTGTTCAATGCCACTTGTGGGCCTTGAGATCATCAATCACAGAGGATGCTTTGGGTTGTATTCCAATGTTCCCATCCATGCCAGTGATTGTCACTGAGAATCTTGCACTACAGAATGGTGTAGTCAACGGTGCAGCAGGAACTGTGGAAATCATCAAATACACAGTGGATACCTCAATGCGTCGTTTCTTGTCATGTGTATGGGTGTGAATACCAGGATGCAATGTTGGCACTCTTCCGGAAGATGCTGATTTGGTGCCTATCATGCCTGTCACCTCTTCTTTTAAATACAAAGATAGTCATGGAACGTCATATACTATTAATCGAATGCAGGTTCCATTGTTACCTGGTTTTGCAATGACTGATTACAAATCGCAGGGTCGCTCATTTGATTCTGTAGTTGTCAATTTGGCAGGCTGTCATTCCCTGCAGAGTGTGTATGTCATGCTGTCACACGCTTGAAGTTTGCGTTCACTTGCAATCCTACGTTGGTTTCCTCCAAATAAAATTTATCAGTCCCTTTCCAGTAAATTCCATGCAGAGTTTCGACGGTTGAATAACTTGGCCATCGAGACTGCGGACAAACATCAACTTGTAATCAGCACAAATGTTTAATGCATCCATACACTGAGAACAATTTGCTATCCTGGACGTGAGTTGTTCTTTCTTTTTCTTTCTTTTCTCTCATCATTCATGATATGTACTTAATCGATGTGTGTCGATTCACGTTCATCTCAGCCCTTAGCGAGCACAGTTCACTGATACCACATGCTATCAGACAAGCGAAATAACTCATCCATAAACTCGTCAGTTAAAATGAGAGCCTGCTCCATCTATAGACACAAATGGGCTCATTCCTTGGTATGTACCATCACAGGTATGTCCCCCAACTGACCACCTCACTGCTTCCTTTCCCTTGAAACACCTTTCTACAGGCCCAACCCTCCCTCTCAATGTCTCCATTGTTGAATCGTGTTGCACGAATAGGCAGCCAGAATCAAACATGCATTGCTGTGTGTGTGGACAGTGCTAAGACCTCCAGCAACGGTGCTCAAAACCTTCATTGGCATCGATCTCCTTGGTTGTCATCTCGAGTGTGTACCCTCTTTCCACATATTTCTCGAAACACTTCTTGCCCATCTGTGTAGGTCCAACCCCTTGGAATGCCAGAGCATTTTGAATCCCCAGCTTCCTGTTTGTCAGCTAGGGATATGCCACAAAGAAACCATCATGGGAGATGAAGTTCATCACTATTGTCAAGTGAAAGGAGAAAATGGGATGAATGGCGACCTTGGTCCTTGACTCAACAACGTCTATTGTGCAATCTCCATTGGTGAGCAAAGTTATGCTACGGATCAACTTGTCCTCTCCGTAATGATGGAGCCTGCCTAGGGATCTCACCATAACATAATTCATTGCCCACAGACGATCGATAACTCGCTGAGTGCGCTTCCTCGGCACATAAATGTCCATATCTTCAGGTTGCCATTCACCAGTGCAGTTGAAGACATGAAGTGCAATGGACCCAGCCACAACACAACGATGAGTGTGCAACATATCGAAGAATGGAACGTTTCGCAGCCAAAAGATTTCCAGAACACCCACAATACACCACTTGATGACACGATGCATAGCATCGTAGTTTCCTGTGCATGTTCCAGCGTATGCAACCAAATCAGCAATGGACATTGAATTCGTGATACGTTCCACAATCTCAGTCGGCATATGGACCATCAGAGTGCCTTGGGGACAACACCAATGATATGTCTGAAATGGATTTCAGTTTGTTGGCTTTTCCTATTATCCATTGTATACACACGTTCACCTCTACGTCTTTCCACAGGTCGATCAGAGCACCCGGAAAAGGAGGTCTCTGATGCAGCGTGTCAGATATATCTTCTGCATGTATCATGCCATTTAATACGCACCTTGATGGTGAACAGTTGTAAGTAACCAAAAGTGTGTAACGGCATGGTTCTCTGTACGATTACTGACAGTAACGTGCTCTTTATCATGGCTTTAATTGAATGTGACATTCTCCTTTGGAAATACATCACACCATGTGATACCTCATGTGATGTCAAATGTTGTGTTTGCCGTGACTACAGGTACACTTGTTCGTTTAACACAAAGTGGCAGTTCACTAATTCTTCTCAGAGTCCCCACATTATCTCCAGGTCCCAACCTCTCTGAACCGATCCACTCCCTTATGTCCCTTATATTGGGTATGTGAGGACTCCGAATCAGATAAATTCCTTATGTTCCAATGCTTGAACAGATCCTGTGATCTCTCAACAAATTTATGGTGATACTATCCACGAGTGCTTTGTTCTGGATCCTGAAGTCAGTGTGTCCATAGTTCCTTGTGCATATGAGAGCATCTGTGACTGGGCTTCTGTTGTTGAGAATCCAAATGTGACTAACCGTACTCGTGCGCTGCTCCTCATTTACAAAGAGCCCCTTCAACTATCTGATTTAACATTATGTCCTGTCTGTATCCAACTACAAGGAATGTTGGGGAAACATGATTTGAATGTCTTCGGATTGTGGGATAAGTGAGTACACATGTTCCCGCTCAAGAGATACTCATGATTGTAAAGGACTGCAACAGGGGCTCCTTCCGCTGTCCAATATCTATGATTACACTCTCCCGAAAATTCCAGGCTTTGGGACATCAGCATGGACACTGTTGCAAAACTCAGGCGTCTGGTCCACTCTGCAGTCGGAGGCAACAAATGGGGCACTCATGCAAATGAAGGCTTGTACATGCAACACCGCATATTCACTAAGGTAAACATGACTCAAGTTCAATGCGAACAACAATGACCTCTGTCACAGGCAACCTCGTCCAACTCAAACATACCTACTGCTTTGGAACTGGGCGATGACATCAGAAATATTTGTAAAGCGGTTGATAAGGCCTAGAAAGTCACCAGAAAACTGAGGCTTGGGCGATGGAATGACAAGGACTGTGTCGTCCAATGTCCATCTACTACTTTCGCTGAGGGTGATATTGTCAACGTGGCCTTCACTTGTGACATTGTCATCACTTGTTCCCCTACAGGCAAGAGAAAAGTCCACGTACATCTTAACCTCGAACATGTACTGCAAATTTCTGCACGTGTCACAGATCCTGTATGTACATCCAGTTGGCTCTCACTGTTGTCCCACTCACTTGACCAACAGGCACTGAAGAAACACAAAATTGGTGCAACAACTTCTGTGAACGTTCTGGAACCTGAATGCATCTCTTTTACATCTTGATCAATCTGTGCCTACTTCTCTTTTATTAGTACCCTCGCTACTGTACTCCTTCAGTATACCCTGCAGTTACTTTACCAAATTGTCTTTGGAGCTACCTCACACATTATAGCTGTTTGCAAAACACTGCGGAAAGTGAACTCGAGAAAGTCACACCTTGGAGAGAGCTGGGCCAGGACCCTGAGCTTAGCTGTGCGTGTGGGAAATGTCGCATGTCACTGTTCAGAACAGACATGACGCAGCTCCTGCCTCACCACCACCACCACATGGATATGGGATTCTTGCTCACAAAGCAGAGCTGACTTTCTATGCATTCTAGGTCTACTATGGTTGTGAATCGCCCAGCTCTCTCTGGGGCACAAGTTTCTCGAGTTCACTTTCTGCAGTGTTTTGCAAACACCTGTAATCTGAATAACTTAGTCCCCAATGTGAGCAGTAACACCCAGACTGTTCAAAATCATAACTACATACTCATGTCAGTAACGTGGTCATCTCTGACACATGATGTCGTACACAGGATAATGGGACAGACCGCACCTCATGCCAACGTTCAAGATAACATAGTCATCTGATCATTATTGGTCGCAGTAACATGCACAACTCTGGCATATTTCCAACACATCTGTAAAGACAGTGACACAACCCAGCAGATGAAACAAACATAACTGACACAGGACTTTGCAAGACACCGTTACGAGGTTGTAAACATCCTGAGTCACATGTCACATGTCACAATTCTGAAATACATCACTTGCCAACCTCAACTGACGTCATACTACTTAGCAAGCTTCAAGCACTCACCAGCACCACCCATGTCACACAAAGTGTACACTTTATTGACAACTCTGAATCTCGACTGCACTTGTCAGTTACCATGACAAAGGCTACCATGCGACACATTCTCATATCACAATGATTTAAACTTCATATACACATGTTCATGATATGACAAAACCATGTCCACTGCCTGCGATGCTGACTGCTTGCTTGTTTTCGCTAACAACACATTTGCGAGAGGGCGCTTCAGACATGACCATAACCTTCGCACTGTGACATGTCAACTAACAGATACTCTCCACCATCTTGCAGCCCAGGATCCTCTGTCTTGGTATTGCTTTACTCCACCAGAGGTGATAACACTGCGAGGCGACATTGTCTGTGAAGAGCAGTCTGTTGAGTTGGATGATAACAAAGGAACCATCCGTGCGTACCATAGCAACCTACACGTGCACTCTGCAGACACAAAGAACAAACCGTTTATCCTCACTCTGCACGACCCCAGACACACAAGACAAAAGCGTGTCCGCTACCTTGATATCCCACTTCTATTGCATGCGGCTAAATGGTAAGCAAATGATGTGACTTCACGCTCTAGCTAATGTCACCTCTCCTTGAAGGCACCTTCAGCATGAAATTGACAAGGTGGCAGAATTCACCACTTGTTCTGGCATGACCTACAGCGAATTACAGTCTCTCACCCCTCAACAATTATGTTGTTTGTATGCCATCGCTCAGCATGCTTTGAGTGTGCTCAAACAGAGTAATGAAGATCTGTTGTCACAATAAATGGTGGTAGTATGTGATTATCTCCACTTGACGTTGAACATTTGAACCTGATAATGTGACATCTCTTCTTAGATGTCGAACACACAGATTATATGGAGCCTTGGGGATATGATGTTGCTGTAAAGGGGTACATACTTATTGCTACATGTCTAATGTGCTACATGTCTAATATCTCCAATGACCATGTGTGCGTGGGCTTGATATCTCAGAATACAGTAATGACAACCTGACTATGTACACGTGACTATTGGTAATTCATCACTATAATGTCAATTTGCAATCCTCGGTGACTCTTCAAGCCATACCAGATTGGCCTGTCCAGATGCCTGTCCTTCAATATTTATCACATGCTGAGCTGCAAATCCTCACTAACGACGGCATGTGACTACTGACTCATGCCACTCAAAAACCATATGTTGTGAGTCACCATGATCTTTTCACTGCCACCGGTACCTACAATCTCTCTGTCCCTAGATGGCACATGCTGGAAAACAAAAGGCAGACGCCTTGGACGAGATCAAGCCCGCAGAACAACCAAGTGGAAGGTCCATGCACCACTTTCTTTGACCGACTGGCGTCGACTGTTGACAAAAACCTTGTGCCCAGTGCTGCAGTCGAGTCAGTCCCTCCTCCAAAGCGTGAAAAGTGAGTAGTGTGTCCATCTGCTCTTCCAGGCTCATATTGAGTAGGTACAATATCAACCCCATTCCTTCCTCTGAGACGGTCGATAGCTTGTCGTTTGTAGCTTTCCTCCAGTGTATGATTGTTTCTAAACATGAACAAATTAGATCTCTACTTGAGGCCGAGGAGGGCAATACTAGTATGGACTTACCTGCTGATGCAATCGGGGATGGAGAAGAAATTAATACTTTGCTCAACGAACGAGTGATGGCATGCTATCTTGATCTGTTTCCAAACGACTTGGTAACATCTGTTCTTAACCTCCTGAAATTCTCACACAGATACTCACCATACTTGAATGCTAGATGAATGCAAACAATGGCAAATTTTGCAAATGCCTCTCTGAACTGTTTCAGCCTGGGACTACTTCCTGATGGATGCAGGTGGGGACAATTTCTTGCAAATGGTGACCATACCTCATATTGGTGCTCTTCCAGCGGTCGAGAAGCTGTGAATGTATGGATTCTAGGCAAAATAGTCGATACCTCCTTTGAACATGGAGGTGCACCTGTCAACGTCGTGGCTGTTCAGCTGGAACCGATAACTTCCAATGGCTCCAGGATTGCTCGGGCTCTCCTCTCTGACCTGAGCATGCCTAACTTTCGTGTGTATCCTCAATGTAGTAATGTTACAATGTTTTGACAATTCCTGGTAGCAATCAACGACCATTGGAAGTCAATCAAGGCAATATGCTTTGCATCAACTTATCGTGAACAGGGCAAAAAGATGGTATGCACGCGTTATTCCTCATGTTTGAGTCCCTTGGATCAGAATCTGACCTGTTCATCACAAAGTATCGGCCATTTATGGCGGTGTATGATGGCCACAAACAGTTTCACATCGATAAGAGTCAAATGCAAGCATACCCTGCCCGTGATTTATACCCTGGCAATGTGGTCCTCATGGAATGTTGCATTCAACATTATGTTCCCAAAGGAGTGGATGTAGACCTGGGAGTTTGGGAAACATTTCATACTAAGTTTGAACTGGTGGCTATTTCTCTACTTTGGAAGACCCCTTGCGATGACATGTTGACTGGGCAGCCTCTTGGCCAGAAGATCGAAGAGGTCATGATTTGATACCAACCCAGATCTCCAACAGTATATCATGATTCCCATTGTTACATTTTGACATTCAACTTATCGTCTGTGGTGTTCATTCTTCTATCTCAACCTTTCAGCTTTTGTGAACCGTTCAGCTTTGAGCTTTACCATCTTTAATCATTACTTGTCACTACTTGTCACCATATTTCAATATACCTGTCGGCATACTTTGTATGTCAGTATCTACCACAGGACACTTAACACAGACAGAAAACACTTTATTCACTCAAACAGCTTCAACCTGTCACAATGCTTCGACCATCTTAAAAGAAAGCCTCACGCAAAACACACATTAAACGTGCAGAATGTGCCCGTCCGTTTCCCACCACCAGGAACATTAGTTCTCTCACTTCCCCTTCACAGATCAGCTCTGCAATGACAATTACATTCAGTGTTATAATATTTTCGCATTCCCACACCATACATACCAATGACATCGCTATCTGGCATAACCCATCCATTGGGCCAGTCAATTATTACACCACCAGCAGGAATTTGCAAAATGCCGTCAGCATAGTAAAAGGGGCCATCAGAATAGCTGAACATTGGATGTGACCTGCCATACGAGACTGTCAGCCATCAGATGAGTGGATTCACAGTCATACACAGATTCCACACCAAGAACACACACAGATTCCATACTGTCCTGACCTGACATCTCAGAGGAGTTCATGAATGCACATGTATTTCTTCACAGTGGTTATAAAACATTAATGACATTGACTCTAACTCCTGGCATCCAGTGAGTAACGTAGCAACGATCATTTGCAATTGACGCATGCATCCCAGATAGCGCTTGCCTTCCTGTGGAGTCAGAATTGCTGTGGGCCCTTGAATCAATTCCTTTCTCTGTCACTCATGTCAGCTAGCAACCACTCTCGGATGAACACCTGACGCCGCACTTTTTTAATGATTTTGTTATACATATTGCAGTGGTTGACTCCCCACTCCATCTGTTGCCTGAAACAATCCTGCATGTGATGGCGACTGGAAGAGACATCATTGCACATGACCTGCAAATCTGCTGGCTTTGCCATGTATGAATAGTTCCTCTAACATTTTCTCACTTCCTCACACACGTCCTTAGGTTTTCATGCAAACAGTGAATGGTGTCATTTTCCCGACAGAGTGCATCACACCCATGCCCGTGACTGTGCTGATTTACGCCAGCGCTCTGCCACCTTTCGCCAACAGCGCCCACCCTGATATCTACTTCTGCCCACCACCTGACGGGGCAGACACTGAAGATGAGCGAAGCGACTCCCCCGATCTCGACTGCATGTCTGTGCTTACCAGCGAGAATATTCCCCTTCCTGACAGCGCATTCTTCTTCCCTTACCCTCTATGTTCAACGGTGGTTGACACTGTTGAGATTGGAAACTGCACACTCAGCCTTCAAAATCCACTGGAAATTTTTTATGTAGATCAGAGCCTCAACACACACCTGTCAACGAACAACGCAGTGCTCTCTACCACAACCACAATGTGGCATGCACCCTGTGTATTCAAAGGCCCCATTGTCGTCGTCATGTTTTTGGATACGAGACGTGACATATATTCTCATGTTCTGGAAAATGCTATCTCACTGATTGATATCGTTGTCTCTGCATATGTTCAACCTCTTCAACCTCTTATTCCTTGTGACTGAATCCATATTCATAGTCTCATGGTGAACAGAACTTTGCATGCGACAGGCCCTGATGCTGGAACGCAATTCTAATGTATTGCAATCGCTTTTGATATTGTCGTGTCTATGTACGTCCAACCTCTTCAACCTCTTACTCCTGGTGACTGAGTAGTGGTGAACAGAACAGTAGATGCAATGGGCCTTGATGCTGGACCCCAATTCTAATGTATCACAATTCTAAATAGAGTTTGTCGACAGTTATAGACACTTTAAAATTGACAAAGGAAAGAATTACCCCAGGATTCCAAAAAAAATTGGGAAGTGGAAAGGGGGTGCGAGGGTCCAGGAGCGCCCGGAGGGCTTGATATTATGTAGTGCTACATAGTGCAGTGCCTGACTACATAGCATTATGTCACACACTATCAGTCCAGCTATAACCATGTCACACTTGCTATATTGTACAATGTCAGAATATATTGGCTGCAGGCATGCATGTAGGCTCCATTGGTCTCTAGGATGTTCCAAACCATCAAAAACCAAAACCAAAAAGCCCAATTCATCATAACCTAGGTACAACAATGGCTATAACATGCTCATACCGTACTACAGGTCCCCTTGCCATCCTGGTCTGCCATTTCAGCATCCGTCATCATCGTCGCATGGTGGGCATCACATCCCCTCTGTAGTTCCCCTTGTGTTGCTGTTGTGGCCATATGGGTAGTGTCAACCATCACGGCACCTTCGCACATGTCATCGTTCAGTCTTGATTTGCCATCTAATCTACCTCACGTCGCTGTGCCACCTCGCCATTGCCATGTCATCGTCGGTGTTGCAGTGATGAGGGTGCCTTTGCACCCGCTTGCTAGCCGTTGCTCGTGGTGGAGGGCATGCTGCCCTCACCATCCTTGTTGCCTTGTGGGTGTTGTGTGGGCTGTTACGCCCCACTCATCATCCTTTGAGTGCGGCCATTGAGCCTCTGCTCGTCATCCTAGATGGCAGAGGGTGGACCATCACGTTGCCCCTACCCACTTGTTGTTTTGTGTGGTGCACATGTCGTTGTGCTGCTCATCCTTCTAGGTAATGCGCTGCCCCTGCCTGTCATTCTGGTTTGTTATTGCCCCTGCAATCTGGGTCGTTATGCTCACACGCGCGCCAACTCGTCGTCCTGAGTATGTGCATGGGCCATTGCACCTCCCACTCATTGTCCTGGTTAGTAGAGTGGGGACTGTGGCGCTACACCTACTGCCCTCTTTGTCTGGCAGGTGTGGGCTGCCATTATCTCCTGCACATCATCCTGGTGAGTGGTGGGGGTGCCAGTGCACTGCCCCGTCTTCTTCGTTGTCCCATGGTGGTGGAAGTGTTGTGTCCAGTGATGCCCCTTGTCGCTGCCACCGTGGTCGTGCTGCTGCTGTGCACAATTGTGTCCCCCGCTCATTGTCCCAGTTGGTGGAGGGCACGCTGTTGCATAGTCCCCACCTTCCTTGTTGTCTGGTAGGTGATAGGCGCACCGTGCACGGTTGCACCCCTCCCGCTGTCGTGGTGTTGGTGGTGGTGATAGCACCAGCGCCGTTGCAGCCCCACATCATTCTGGTTGGTAGGGGGCACGCCGTTGTGCAGTCCCCGCCTTCCTTGTCTTCTGGTGGGTGATGGGTGTGCTGTATGCGACTGAGCTTCCCCCTGCCAAAGTGGTGGTGGTGGCAGTGATAGTGCTAAGCGACGTTGAGCCCCCACTTCATCCTGGTTGGTGGAGGGTACGCCATTGCGCAGTCCACGCCTCTTCATCGTCTGGGTGGTTAATAGGCGTGTTGTGTGTGGTTGCGCTCCTGTCATGGTGGTGATAGCACTGAGCACCACTGCGCCATCATAGCATCCTGGTCAGTGGAGGGCATGCCGTTGTGCTGTCCCTGCCTTCCTCGTCATCTGGTGGCTAATAGGCATGCCGTGTGCGGTTGCGCTCCTCCTGTCACATGGTGGTGATGGCGCCAAGTGCCATTGCAATGTCCCTGCCTTCCTTGTCATCTGGTGGATGATGGGCATACCGTGCGTGGTTGCACTCCTCCCATCGTGTGGTGGTGAAAGCACTAAGTGTTGTTGCGCCCCTATGCCATCCTGGTCGGTGGTAGCGCGCCATTATGCTGTTCCCGCCCTCATCATCGTTTTGCGTGGTGCAGGTAGTGTGCGTGCTGTTGTGCCTCACACGTCGTCCTGGTGGGGTTTGGTTGTGAGATTGCAGACTTGGAATTTTTTCTTGCCAAAATGGCTTACATAATAAGTGGTCTATGCACCGACACAAAACTCACACGAAAAACAACTGACCTCAACTATGCCAAACATGACATCAGTTCATCATGCAGAATCGGAGGGCATCCACAACTCAGCCGCACAATCGCCAACCAGTGGTGATTGCCAGTTCTAAGCCGGATTTTTGCAATCTTGTGTATGTTGACTGTGTCAGAAAAACCCTTCGTGTATTGCAATAGGAAATGGTTTTAATTTATTTTGATGCATTGCATTGACCCGAAATGTCGCATGCAGGGTTACAATTTTATCAGAATACCATTGCAAGGCATTGCAAAACCCATTGAAAGGCCAACTGCGATCAAAAGCTTTTTTATTACAAATAATATTTCTATTTTGACATTGTAGTGCCTTGCAATCTATTGAATTACAAAATACAAATTTCCGACATGTGTCAATATTGCTGAGTGCTTCAATGTAGTCAGAAAGGCAGTGCAAAAATTTGCTCTGAACTACTAGCACTGTGATTGCTGTGATAGCAGCACAAACCTCCTTGCTATAGAGTAGTACATAGCATATAGAGTATGGTAGAGACTACATAGTAGCAAACAACATATGACTCAAACTATGGTTGACTACATCGACTACAGAGGTGTTGGTGCAATCACTGTAGTGCCATGTTGTGAATGCTGTGCACTATATAGATATGTGAAGTCAATTGGCATACTTGATAGTAATATATTGCCTACAGTACCATTACATATCTATAGGCACTACTACTGGCAGGTGCACTTTTTCCTGATGAGATGATTGCCCTCCAAACAATCTGGAACAAATTCTCGCCTTGACTCAGCTTGCATTTTACCTCTCCACTCGGTATGAACAGCTTGGCACAATTGATGACCTAAATGAGGCGGTCGTTCTCGGCTGTGATGCGCTGTCACATTGCATGCAGGAGCACCCAGGTCGGCCCACGTCTATAAACAATCTCGCGTCATATCTTTGTACTTGGTATAAGCAGCTCGGAGAAGTTGACGATCTGAATGAGGCTATCATTTTTGGTTGAGATGCACTCTCATTTCATCCTCTAGAGGACCCAGACCAGTCTACACCTTTGTGCAATCTCGCAGGTTATCTGAAAGCTCATTACGAACGGCTCAAAGAAGTTGATGATCTGAACGAGGCAGTTATCCTCAGCCAAGATGCGTTCTCACTTCATCCACCAGGGGATCCTGATAGATTAACACCCTTGAGCAACATTGCTCTTTTTCTATCCAGTCAATATGATCGGCTCAGAGGGATGGATGATCTGGACAAGGCTATAGTTCTCGCTCAAGAGGTCTTCCTACTGTCCCTGCCAGGTGACCCTCTTCGGTCGGCATATGTGAACAATTTTGTGTCTTACCTTTCCACTCAGTACACACACCGCAGGGAAATTGATGACCTGGACAAAACCATTGTTCTTGGCAGAGATGCACTGTCACTTTGCCCACCTGGACACCTGGAGAGGTCGACGACGCTAGGAAATCTTGCTCATCATCTCTCGACTTGGTTCAAAGTGCTAGGGAGAGTTGATGATCTAAACGAGGCTATCGTTCTCGGCAGAGACGTGCTGTCACTTTCTTCACCAAGGCACCCGGATCAAATGATATCTTTGAACAGTCTTGCATTTTATCTCTCTTCTCGATACAAGCAACTCGGAGAAATCGATGACCTGAATGAAGCTATTACTCTTGGTCGAGATGCACTCTCCCTTAGTCCACCTGGGAACCCACGTCTTACGACGTCTCTCAGCAGCCTCACATCTTCCCTTTCGACTCGATACGACCAACTTGGCAGGGTTGATGACCTGAATAAAGCTATCGCTCTGGGTCGAGATGCGCTGTCACTTTGCCCACCTGGCCACCCAGATTGGTCAGTGACTTTGAGCAATCTTGCAGATTATCTTTCTAGTCAGTACAAGCAGCTCGGAAGAATCAATGACTTAGATGAAGCTGTTGTCCTCAGTCGAGAAGCGCTTTCACTCCACCCATCAGGGCATCTGCATCTAGAGATATTGTAGAACAACATTGCGGGTTATCTGTCTATTCGATATGAGCAACTTGGGGGGATTGACAACCTGGATGAGGCTATTGTTGTCGGTTGAGAGGCACTATCGCTTCGCCCACCAGGACACCCAGATCAGTCTATGTCCTTGAATAATGTTGCTCACTATCTCTTTAGCCAGTACCAGCCACCTCAGGCACCTGTTTTTGGCCCCATATCTACCCCTTTTAGGGCAGGTTTTTTGGTGAGGCACAAGTGACCTAAAAGGGGCTTCATCCACGTCGGCAATTACCATTCCGGTAAGTCAATAATTACCAATCTATCACATAGCTTTCAAAATGCCTTGGGGATCCTTCCCGCACCATCACTGAACATGAGGCAAGGCTTCACGAGCCTCCCATCAACCTCTATGCTCGCACACATGGGTATATATAATTTTTTCTTCCATTTGCTGCTCTCTGACCTCCTGTGCCCATGTCATCACAGCGACTTTCTGCATCTTGTGCTACACTCCTCAGCACTGCGAGTGGGCTTGGCCAACACTTCACATCCCCTCGCAAGTCAAAAGACCCCAGGAAATCCTGGACATATATTTCAATACCTGGCCATGCTGCTAAGCATCAACGTTTACTTGGGTGTCTTGAGGAACTGTTGAATGAAACCCCCCCACCCCCATCCGATGCATCCAACTCTCACGAAGCAGTAGAACTCCTTGAGAACACTTTGTGCTTACTTGTCGAAGCTGCCCTACTGAGGATATTTTTACTGGCGTTGACGAGCCTATAGACGACGACCTTTATACGAGCGTTGACAGCCCTGTAGAATTGTCATCATCAACACGCATTTCCAAGCCCATCCAATCCACAACATGCTGTTCTGAATCATGGAAATCTGTCATCTCAGCTATCCTATGTGATTTCTTAGCCTATTTAACTCGGAGTATGGGCAAGCTGGTGGTGCCTTCGGGATCTACCATTACCTGTTGTCAGGCTACTTGTGAGCCCAAAAAGTCAGTACTCGTCACTCTTCATTTTGATTGTAAGTAGTCGTTCCAACCCATTTGTTCAATCTCTAAATCACAAGTAGATTTTGCCAATGTCACAGTCCTGGCTTGCAAATGTGCAAGCCTTCCCCAGGTCCTTATTCACTACGGCCTATTCCCAACTGCACCTTCTCAACCTCGTATGGCCGTTTCCGTAGAGCTCTTAGCCTTTTATCAGGCATTATTCGAACGTTCTTGTGACACAATAAATGCCCTGGCATCGGCTTTGAACACACATTACATTCGGTGTGGATTCCACATGACAGGTCGCCAGGTTGGTGTTTTTTTTACTTTGCATCTTTCATCTAAACGTGGGGGTAAAGGGAATTGTGATTCAAGAACCCTTCCGCCGTGGCCTTGTGCAAGCCGTACAGTGGTACGATGTTCTACAAGTTGAAGTGGAACGTCATTTGGAATCCATTGTCATGGTGTGTCGCACTCATATTGTCAACGCCCGCTCATCATCCGCAATTTCTCTGAACACCCCCCATCATGAGCCGACACACACTTCGTGGTCCACCGAAACGTCATGCGCTCCCATACTCGTGCAATGCTGTCCAGCATGTTTTGCAGGGGTCTCCTTTGGCCGCTCCTTGGGCAAGGGTGCCGATATACATGTAGCCACAGATGGAAACTTCCACCACTGCCATTGATGGTCTTTAGGAGACTGTCCCGACTTTTACGACCCTGCGTATGTTCTACCGAAAGCTACAATTGACGCAGTTGGCGAGCGAATCGCCAGGGTACGAAAACGACAACAAAAGCCTCGTAAGATCATTGTTCTGGATGAGGCCATTGACCAGTGCAAAATGTCTTATGAAGCCGCCGACGGGAAGAAGCAAAAAGCTTCTATGGAAGGTTTCGACGACACGGGCCTCATGTGTCTGGTCTGTCATCATGACATCCCACTCTTCTTCACCAATATCGATACTCCTGGAGAACAACAGAAGTACTGTATCGCGCTCATAGAACATTTGTTTAATCTTCTCCCCCCATCGGCAACTGTCTGTCTTTTCTATGACATTGCATGTGTTATTCATCGCTCTCTTGACCGGGTACGCTTGCACATTACTGTGTTGATCTTCATTGCACTGACCAGTTTCAGTATGACATCGTCTCGCCCAACATCACATCACGTCTACGATTTGCTATGACAGCTATGCATGCGTATGGCCACGAATGGGCCTGTCAGTTGGTCTACAACCCTCAGCTGATTGATGGACTTGGCCTGTCAGATGGAGAGGGTACTGAGAGACTCTGGTCACGCTTCATCAAATTAATCGGCATAGAATGTTCTTCTTCGGTGTGTCATTATCTTTATCACTCATCCGCCATTTTTAATGCTCATCAGCGCTAACGGCGCATATGGCTTATCGACCGGCATGCTGCTGCGGTTGGAGCTGAGATGCGAAAGGATCTTGGCTCATGGCAGAAACGACGTCTGAAGAAAGGTGTCGGAGAACAGGGCGAGATGGCACAGAACGCAATTGATGCATGTGGAGTCTCCATTGTTGAGCTTCAGAATCAATGGGCGAACCAGCGTCACACACAACTTTCTATTTGCGCGCGTATGTTTCTATCTATACAGACACTAATCAAGCACTGACGCTGGTTATCAGATGCACCTGCCAGACTAAAGAAAGAACTAGATAGTATCCTTGCACTGCAAGCTGACCTCGACACATCTGAACGGACGCTTCAAGCAGCACGAACAGCCATTGAAGGAGATTCAGCGCCGCAAGAAGCACTTGCATTGTTGGACAGTATGGAGAATAGTCACCATCACCTTCTGGACAAAATCGAAGCTCTTTACACTTCGTTGAATGTCCATGAGAAATTCCCTGAATTAGAAGGTGTCAAGCTAGAATTCGTGCAGACTATTATTTTGGCACGAGATCTGAAGATCAATATCCGCAAGCGGGCAATCGGAAGTTTCTTCGAGTGGGACAAACTGGATCGCGCAGTTGGCAGCAAGGACAAGGCGTTGGGTAGGTTATTCGAATCGCACATCTGAAGGTGGCTTCAGTGACCCCACATTTTTAGGCACAAAACTTCACCAACAGACACGAAAAGCCATTGTGAAACGCCAGCCAGCTCTTATGGCTGCGATCAAAAAGTATAACAAGTATTGTCAGAAGCTCGAGGGACTCTACAATCCAGCGTACACGATCCCACTGCCTGCCCCCCTCCCGACTAAGCTCACCGAACTACGAAATGACCCATCTCTTTGTCAAGATGTTTGGATATCACCATCTTTTGATGAAATCCCCCGATGGCTTGAGGATACTGAGGTTCACGATGGGATCCGTGGACTACTGAAATGAGAACAATGCCGTGAGGAGCAACGGCGTCTTGGCATCGAAGCAGATAACATGTGCCGTTGGTTCGGTCAGGAGTTGTGTGCGGTCGAGCTCACGCTTCGTGAACCTTCAAGTATGTCTCCGAACCTAAAACCGATGCACCGAACTAACCAGTGTTAGATTATCTCTACCGCATACTTTTGGATCACCGTCGTGAGGAGATTCTGGAATTGCAGAATCAGTGGCCGACCACCCTTGTGTCCGCAGCACATTATGTAAGTCAAGCCAAAGAAGCTGTCAAGACGGCCAACATGTTGTACGGCACGACCCCTGTTCCTAAGCTAGGATGGTTACCGCCTGTTGTTTATTCAATCACTCTCAAAAGTGCTGCAGAAGTCGAACAAGACAAGGAACCTGATGTCGCCAAGGGACAAGGTGTCTGTGTGCTCGAGCCAGAACAAGAACTCCTCAGCGACTTGCTTGGTAGCGGTGATGACGAGGACAATGAGGATGACGAGAAAAATGAAACGGAGCTAGTTGTGAACATCATATGGAAACTCCTTGAGGTCGGCTTTCTTTTCTTATGTCTTATTTGCGATTTGCTTACATGCTCATGCTTAGCCCTTGACTCAGGACCCTGTAGAGATCCCGTCTCTTGTCGGAGTCAATGCCAACGCCTTCGTTGAACGCCACCGTCCAGCTACCGACGGGTTTCCCCGGCAGATCTTTGAAGTGAACGACATCAAAATTCTTGACTCTGAGACAGCACTTCTCAACGATACCTGCATTAA
>JBBPUG010000403.1:0-24406 GCA_038094535.1 Tubosaeta aff. alveolata
CTCCTTCGCTGGATTCAGTCTTCCCAATCCAACAGATCGCGTGCTTCCAACGCTCTCAAGTGCCCCCAATGTGGTACCGCATACGAACTGACCAGCTCGAACCCTCTCCTCCTCCGCTGGTTGAACATGGGTAACAAGGGGCTATCCATCATCGGAAGGGTCGTCAGCCTGGGCAGTTTGACCGTCGTCATCATCAGTCTCGGCACCGGTGTGTCTGCCAGTCTGGCCGCCCGCTGAACAATGCTCATCTTTCTCTCAGGCATGTATATCCTAAGTACTGCGTATGGAGCGTATGCCGTCCGCGAGTTCCTTGGCGCAGAGTCCGTCCCCACGTTTCTCGGTCGTACTCATCGTGCTGACACCGCCTCGCACCAGAATGTTCGACATCCTCCTGACAGACGACCCATCCAACTGGCCTTGGCATAGTTTCATCAATCTCCCATTGATCCCGCTCGCCCTCATCTTTTCCCGTCTCCCTCTGAAATCCAACGTGACGCCACTCGTGCCGCTGTTGCTCGCTTGGCCGACGAGCGCACCTGTCGCGGGAGATGCCGCAGACAGGCTACGCAGCGCAGACACGTCGTCCGGTGGAAAGGACATGTTCCCTCTCCTTCCGCATTGGCCGCCGCCCCCGTTCATCCTCGGCCTCTTCGTCTTCCCCATCGTGCGCGAGGGGTACAAGCGGCTATTTTCACTCTTTGCCAAATGGGTGCTCGGCGCGACGTCTGGAGGCGGCGACCACGGGCAGGGACAACATCGAGGAGGCGATGCGCACCGAGCGTGGATGGGCGCGATCGCCGAGGACGAGCCCTTTTTGCGTATTCGCGTCAACGCACACGTCGACGAAGACGATGCACCGGTCGTCCAAGGCCGGCGTGCAAACCGTGCCGCGCGGCCCAACGGGAACGGGAATGGGAACGGGAACGGCGAGGAAGACGAGGACGCGGGAGATGTGGCTGCGGCGGCCGAGGACACGATCCGTGTCTCGGGGACGTCGTTTGGGCGGCTGATTGGCGGGGCACTGATCATACCGCGGATATCGTCCTTGATGGGCTCGTTGCTCTTTCGGCTGTCTAAGCGTTCGGTATGGTTGCGCCGGTTTTTGGCGGTGCGGCCGTCGTTGCGGGCGGTTGAGCGGGTTGGGCCGCTCGGTCTGACGGGGTGCTCGCTCGGAACGGGTCTTGGGGGTATACTGCCACGCGCGATGTTTGGAGAGGTGGGGGTGTTGCGAAAGTTGGGTGTGGCGGGCATGTTGGGACTGAGCGTGGCCTGGCGGGGTACATATGCTTGGGCGGAATGTGATCCCGTTTGGTGCGTCTTCTGGGTTTCTGTCAGTGGATGGACTAACGTGTTCGACAGGTGGCGAAACTCGTTGGGCCTTGGGTTGTTCACGATCGTAAGCTGTTCTTCGTTTCTCCGTGACTGGACTCACAGTGTGGCAGGCCAAGGACTGTCTACACCTCCTCCATCTCTATCTGACCAAACGCGAGCTAGAAAGTCGGCGGGTGAAGAATCGGTCGTTTGAGGGCGTGGACGTTGGAGAACTTGATCTCATTGATCCGCAAGCACATGCATGAGGGGTAATCTTTTATTTGTCTTGTCATAAAACACAGCTATATTTCCTTGGAAATTGTACAATGCGTGCCATTCCCCTCTTCTCTTACTCTGCCGAGTCCTCAGTTTCGTTGATATTGTGATGAGCATCGTTCGAGTAATTGTATAGAAGCAATGCACAGCAGGGCATTCTATGTAGATGCAAAGTAACAAAACCTGGGGTGGGAAGTGTTGCCACGTAAACGGGGAAATCGCCAATCAATCAAGCTCCAACACCGACCCTCGTTGTACGCTTCCCCAACCTGTTGTCAGAGCGGTGCGTCCATCAATTCCATCCAAGAGAGAATACAAGAACGCACCAACGAGCCGCCAGTGTTTCTCGATCCGCCGGGACAGCGCCACCTTTTCGCCCACTTCGGTACACGCCGGCGACGTGAGCTGGATCTTGGCAAGGTCGCCCTTGACGCTCAACACGCGCCCGCCCGTGGACGTCGACCCAATGTTGATCAACAACAGCTCGTTCTTGGTCAGCTTGGACACCTTGGTCTGCTTCTTGTCCTCTGTGCGCACGCCGAGCAGCCGGCGGAGCAAAAAGAGGCTGATTTCGAGCTCTGGCCATGGCTGTGTGTGAGCGGCACGCTGCGAAGAGACAGAACAGGGCGTACCTGCGTATACCTTTGGAAGCTTGCCGACGGCGCCCAGGACCTGTCCCACTAACCGGTCGGCACGACAGAGCGTCGGGTCGATCTTGGTGCCGACACCGATCAACCCACCGGGAACGGCGAACGAGAGATGGTTGCTCTCCGCGTGGAGCGACACGATCTTGCTGAAGATGGGTTTGCATCGGTTTCTCCCCGCGCTGTCCTTGGTCACGATCCCAGGTCTGATCTCGACTTCCTGGCCGAGGTGAAGGATGCCCGTGAGGATCGAGCCTCCGGCAACGCCACCTTTGAGTTCGTCTACTTCGGCACCTGGTTTGTTCACGTCAAAGGAACGGATGACGATGAGACGCGGGTCAGCGGTGAAATCTCGGATTGGGATAGGTATGCGTTTCACGATGTATTCGTTGACGGCGTCAATGTTGTATTTTAACTGTGCAGATATAGGTACGATGGGCGAGGATTCTGCAACGGTGCCTAACGAAAGCGATCGATCTGTGAAGGGGCGATATCGGACGGAAAGAAAGGGTCGACGTACCTTTGACGAACGCAGCAATGCTCTTCTGGTGTTCCAACGCCTGTGTCTCCTTGATCAAATCCACCTTATTCTGTAGGATGATGATGTTCTCCAGTTTCATGATTTCCACGGCGGCAAGATGTTCGGACGTTTGAGGCTGAGGGCAGGTTTCGTTTCCGGCAATAAGCAGTAGTGCTGCGTCCATGACTGCAGCGCCGTTGAGCATGGTAGCCATCAGAATGTCGTGTCCCGGACAGTCGACGAAGGAGACGTGTCGGATGAGTTTCATGCGGTGGCCACAACCAGGTCGTTCGCATGGCGGGTTGTCCTCTTTGTCGGAACGGTACGATCGGTAGCAGCCGGGTCGAGGGCATGCTTCGTTTTCACATTTATAGATCTAAAGTGGTGTAGACAAGTACCTCGCACGAAACGGATGCGCAACACACCTTGGCGTTCGCATAACCAAGTTTGATAGTGATGTTCCGCACGAGCTCGTTTTTGAATCGGACGGTCATAACGCCAGATATAGCTTTTACGACGGTGGATTTACCGTGTGCGACGTGTCCGATCGTGCCTATGAACTCATGTCGGCGATGATGTATCAAGGATAAACTGTACCACATACCCAAGTTGATCGTCGCCTGTCGACGCCATTTGAACAAGCACGAGAGCGAGAGTTGGCAGACGTACCTGTTTTGAGATGACCTCGGGGGACAATGGTGTGAGTGTCGACGGATCGATGTCAATCTTGGGCACATCCTCAACATCGTCGACAGACTCTTCCGAGTCAGATTCGTCGTGGTGTTTTGGGTGCGTTTCTTCGTCCGACATGGCGGTCTTTGTACAAGTTCGTTGTTCGCGATCTGTCGTGACTCGCGAGGTTGATTAGATTGACCCCCAGTGAAGGGGTTATATGTCGAAATATTTTATTTATTTATGTGTTCTTAGGCACTGCACTTCAATCCCGCGGCTTGTGAACTAGTCAGCTGAGCGGTGTTCGCCCTACCAAGGTTGTTTCAAACCGAGTCCTGACCAGGTCTTTGGTAGGTTCGTTCTCATACCTGACGCTAAGTACTGTCTATATATGTTTGGAGGTGAGCCTGGGCAGTCACTGTCAACATCACCCCAACTACAGTCTTTTATAGCGGGTGGAAATACTCTGGCAGAGCGAGTACGGAGTATCCCCTTATTCCCTACCGTAGACAACCCAAGTCAGGTGCGCACAACACCAAGTTTATTTTTTGTAGTGTTCCTCACATGGGCGCCCTCAATTCTAGGTATGTCCGAAGTCAGACCCCAAGGTGAGCCACTATCGCCTTTTCGTGCTACATAACTGATTTGCCGAGTCGTTCGCTAGCATCTTCATCTACCTCGTCTTTCCGAGTCACTGTATACCCCTTTTCGGGGAAGCTCTACATATTCGAGAACGTCTTCCGTACGCTTGACCCGTCCCTCCACAATTTCCCATCTAGAGAAATTCAAGGGCTGAAGAAAGGGATTGTTGGATAAGGCTCACTCTTTGAGCAGGTTTAATTTCACATCCAAGGGTAGCGGACCAATATTACGCGCCAAATCTCTATATTGAGTGCTACATATCGAAAGCCAATTTTACTAATCATACACATGCGTCGCGACAAGCTAATGATATCAAGCCCTCCGGGCGGTTCCTGGACCCTTGGCCATCGATTAGTCCATTCGAATACCCAATTCTACATAGGTACAGTTGTATCATAAAGGATTCTCAGTTAAACGTCGACAGTCCCATCAGTGTTGTTTACATTACTGGGAGGAGCACCCGGCAGACCCACATTTATGATAAATCTGTCACAAATCAGATTAGCCATAAAGGGATGCGAGCTGCTAGTGATGCGTACGCAGTCACTACACAAGCCACAAAACCAAATGCTTCACATGGGACGTGGGTGTACGCCGATCTTCTAGAGCACGAAAACATGCTGACAACGACAGGGCCTTTTATAGTACACGGGTTGTGCCATACGCCATTCGAGATTGAGAGAATGGAGTCGTTCACTGCCAGATCTTCTGCAACACTTTGATCAACATAGAAAACATGCAGTGGATTCGCAAGGAACATCGTCTGAGTCCCTATTTGGACGGAATCTATTTCCACAGACAATAAAGGCCATTCAGCGGTCGGCGTGCGTTCGGGTGGGGCAATGTCTTCGTTTGCTGACATAGAAATGTTCGGTAGGGGAGGAGAATCGTCCCGCGCATCGTCATGTTCCACAGCTCGAGGTGTGTGGAAATAGAAATGAGGGTGAGCGACATTGCGCTGCGGATGTGCTTGGTTTCTGTAGACCGGAACACTAACGTGCAGGGGAGACTTGCATGCGGTTGCAAACATGACGCTGTTGAAAGTCCGAGGATACACCTAGAGTACTAGTTAACACCGCATCATGATCCAGATGCGTTGACTGAAACGTACGTGTAGAAGGTGACGTATCTCACGATCTACATTCATGACGTGCGCGTGCGTTGACATGTTCTCCTTGTTTGGTAGTGCACGCAAGGCAAAGATGAGAGGGACGTTTGGGTGAGGAAAGGACGCACTCACGGAGACACTCGCAGTCTAGGGAGGAGGTGATTATCACGGCAAGGAGTTCGAATAACGTGATTTTGATTGTTTCATATTTCGTGACCCACAAGGATGTCGGATATAGCGCGTTGACGTGTCACGCACAGTAATCCTGTCGGAGGGTTGACTTTCAGGCGAAACATGGCAGCTCAGGAACTGTTTCAGCGGAGGATCGACAGTGTGTCAAGGTTAACATTGTATGAACGGGTGAGGACTCATTTGAATGGAAGTTGTAACACAATTTAGATTACGATGTCCTCGAAGTTAACTGAGCTGCCCGTAGCGTCCGCATTATGAGACTTCCAAAGCAAGGAGATGGCAAGCAGTTCAAATTTGGCACGATAATTCTCCCATCCTTCGGTCGCCGTCCCCGAAGCGTTAGATGCATATCGCCGAATGCGACATTCAAGGAGCACGACATCGTCAAGAGAGATTGAACGTGCAGGATAAGCCTGCATCTTACTCTTGTCTGCATGGAACTCGGTTTGTGCATCGTACACCGCAGTGAAAGGGCGGGGCTGATGAACTTAAGTAACATGAGCAGAAACCGGAGGAACGTCACATACCATTGGCTTTCCTTGGTTATAAAAAGTACGAGAGAAGCATGTTGCCTTTATGGACGACCAGTGATCAAGGTATTCTGTAAAGTGTACGTTGAAAAATGCAGTAAACACACGGTATGGCACATACGGATCACCGGATAACTGCGTTCTCCTAACAATGTACGTGCCAGTTTTCCAGCGTCCATAGTGATGGGTTCAATCTGAATGCTGACCATCTGCACAGGCGCGCCCGCAAGTTCGAATTCACTGTCTGCAACTTTACCCACAAACCAGACGGTAACAGGTTGTCGACCGGTCGAGGTGCACCAAAATGAATTGACCGAATGCTTCTCTCCCCATTTGCAGTCCGATGGCAAGAGTCCTACACTGAAACAGTTGGCAGCAGGATTACAATAGTTTGCAAACCTGCGCAAGCGACTATACACTGAAATCAGAGTGTATAATTTTCGAAAGGGAAAGATTTGCGTACGGCAGCAGTTCATCGGGAAGACCTTCTGTGTCTTCTGTGATCAGTTCAAACGATGGTCCAACTTCAGCACAGTCCGCCCTTGGTTGGGTTGAATCGCCTGGTCTGAGAATCGTGTAAGAAGAATATCCTTCTGATAGTCAACAAGTGCATACAAATCGCTGGAGAGCGTGCCAGACGAAGACTCCCAATTGACATCGATTCTATCTCGTGTAAGGGAGAGGATGAAGAAGCATAGACATACGCACTTTTGTCGCTTTGATGTGGATTGGAGGCTGCAGCTGACGTCGTTCGAACTTCGACGGTAAGAAAGGCCATTGAGCTAGACTGGGTGATGGGCAAACTATGAGGACTCACTCAGTTTCATTCTGGCCGTCACAATTGTCTTCGTCAGCCTTGCGCTTCCCTGCCCGCGCCATGGCCAGAGTGTGTACGAGATGGTGTGCACAGAAGCAGTGAATCAAAGTAAACAGACAACCCAACGATGGCAATGAAAGCGTCCAATTAAAAATTGAATTCCGGCGGTGATATGAAAGACATGTGAATATGCAATCGTTTTTGCAGGTGGATTGATTGACAGGACACAGACAAGATTGGCATGTGACAATGTCAATTTAGTGGAGTCGCAAGGAGTCGCATTGAGTGTGACAATGCAACACCTGTCAGTTCACACCAAGCATGCACGTCTCGTGATGCAAACAATAATGTGATTTAGATATTGTTGAAATCGGTAGGAATAGTCACTGATGCTGAACTGAGGTATTAACGTACGAACTAGGGTAGTAATGAAGAGAGTAAGAAATCATGATCTAAGAATCGAAAGAGACGGTGTCAATTTCGGCGACGTTTAGAGACGATGATGTGTCGAGCTTGGTTTTCTTTGGGGACTATTTGTGATGTTCATCAAAGACAGTTTTAGGGAGGGTGTCAACGTACCGAGTGTTCTGTGCTTGCCGTGATCTGCAAGACATGTTCAAGGTTAAGATGAACCCGAACCCGCTTGCCACCAGAGCCAGAACGCCGCACAACAGTGTCACAGGTGAACGCTACATCAACGAAATCACCTTCAGCCAATGTAGCTTCAGAACATTGAACGAGCGATTCTTTGTCGTCCCATCGGCCAATTTTCAGCTTCTTTGTAATTTTCCAAGACGACTCAATTGATTGAGACAGTCTCATCACGTCGTCCCCGGGTTGTAGAGCTGAGGGCAACTGATTGTTGGCAGATGTGATCTGTCACAATGCGCTAAGTTGTATAACAACACACCGAGAACACAGGACGAACCTTTGTGAATACGCGGCGTTGCATATACAACTCATTTGGTGCTTGACCACCCCGTTCGCAACTACCGGCTGAAGAATGTACAAGCCGCCTAATGTTCCAGACGGCAGCTACGGTAGTCTTCCATAAAGCGGAATCATCGTAGGCAGATATTTTCAGGTGTTGAATAGCTGAAGCAGCACCACTGGACGTTCTGTGTACATGTTAGTTAGGATTGCATGATCAAACGAAAGCTCACCGGTCCCAGTTCCCAAAAATGGACAAGTTGTGCCGGCCCAATTTACCTTGAATACGAACGCAGACAGGTTTTAAGATGGGTTGAGCCAAGAGAAGTGGTTCCTTGTAAACGACAAGGAGAGATCGTGACCGTTCGGCAGCTTTCGGGTTCTGCACAACCGTTGCCCATCCTGCTATGCTTTCATACGAGGATGGTACGTCGGACGGTTTCTCCGCTTGAAGACACAATCTTTTATATAAATTGGTGCCAAATATCGTGTTTGCTGTAGCAGGATCTGGACCAAGAAATGAAGGTCAGTGAGCATTGAGGGGTCAAGTAGCGTACCCAGTACGAGTGACATTCTGTTGGATGGTAAGGACGAACAAAGAGAAGGCCCCACAAGGAAGGTTACGCACATGTTTGTCAGTGTCAGGTGAAAGAGCATGAAATTTCCGGTAGGGAATTTTTGAAAACCCGTTGTGACGGGCACTGAATATATAATAACAGAGTGACTAAGTTGACGGTTCAATCAGAATGTCGTTCCATCATTACGGAATAGTGCATACCACAGTCATAAAGGTACGCACGCTAGGCTTGGTCATCGTTGACATGAACACTGATACAAAGGCCCATTAGCGGCCACCTTTCAAACGAGCGCCGATCCAACTGTGGAACAAAGTCGAGGTCAACGTATGCCGACATTTCAGAGCTAGAAGAAAAGATGGATACTAACATGTCATTTTAGAACTTCCATGCATGTTGTCCCAATGGCGCTCTGTTGGATCACATGCCAACTGAGATCATTGAAAAGGTTCTAGGACACATGTCTGTGGCCGACCTTGTAGTATATGCAGGGACCTCCAGGACAAATTACGACGTGATGCACTGTGCGCTCAAGCAGCGCATCCAGGCAGTCTTCGGTACCTTTGGCCTACCATACGAAGAGTTTTACGCCCTACTGCGCACACATTCAACGGTCGTATCGGGTTCTGTTGCCCTACACGTCTTTGACCCAAGCAGTGTATGGGAGCCCGTTGATATGGACTTGTACGTCCCGGTACTGCGAGCTCGCCGTGTCATCGATCGTTTGCGGTCCATGGCGTACGTTCCTGTGAAGTCGCTCCGTCGCTTGCCTCGATATCAAAACGACAAAACCATCCAAAGCGTCACGACACTTACCAATGGCGACCGTACCATCGACGTTGTTGAGTCATCCTCGAAGGTTCCTTTTCATCCAATTTTCGGCTTTCACTCCACCATAGTGATGAACTACATCTCTCACGAAGGGTTCTTCGCTGCATATCCTGGGCTGACGAACAGGAAGGTGGGCATCAAGAATGCGCTGGCGCTTGAGGGCAACAACCTTCTCGCGAATGCATGCTACAGGAAGTATGAGAAGCGAGGGTATCGGCTTGCGTTCACCACCAGACCTTGGGATGAAGAAGAAGGCTTCAAGCATCGTTGTCAATGTTCTTGGCATTGCCCGAATATGGTACGCACGGCATTCGATCCTGGTTGCTTATTTGCTCCATTTGAATCATCGATGGAGAAGGTCGATATGAGGGAGTTGCCTATCCAGAGGTGCTTTGATGAAGGGCTGGCGGCGACGTGGAGTGTGGGCGGTTATTCGTGTGATGGAACGTATGAAGTTTTGTATCCGTTTGTGATCATCGATGGCGCATTCGTTTGAAAGGGTTAGGTTAATAAACATTTAAGACTCTGGATCATTGAAGGAAACACGAGGGGAAAGGTCTACGAAGGAAGATAAGTTCTGTGAGGGTGAGGGTGAGATGGTGAATGTGCGATGGTACATACCAGGGGTTGTGAGGTCACATGGACATTAAGGTTGTCGACACCGGAAACAATTCTGCTGTTGACCCAGCCAATTCATGAAGTCTTCGGAATTCCGTTCTGAATTCATGTGAAAGAGATTGATAAATCTTGTGCGGAGGAAACCATCTTAGAATTGCGAGAGATCGCAGACCACGTGCGCGTGACAACATGACATAAACACTTTGTAGTGACCGACAACTTGCCAAGTCTACGATCACAGAATCAAACGAACGACCTTGAGCTTTGTAGTCAGTAAATGCAAATGCAGGCAAAAGGGGGAGTTGTAGACGGCGGATTGAGTAAGAAGCGCCATTGTGTCCCGTATACTTGAACAAAGTTTTCACAGGCATGATTGGCACCAGATCCGGATCATCAGCAAATGCGCAGACATAACAACCAGGGATTCGAACATATACACAAGAAGCGTAACGACGCATAGAAGAGTCTACCGTGTACTTTATATGTTCGATCGTTCCCTGTGAGCCATTTACAACCCCGTTTTGCAACGCAATGTTTTCAGTGACAATAACAGGCATTGACGGGTATAAAGGAATGAAACCGGGTGCATCTTCGGTATCAGAACATGGCAGGGACCATAGTCGGCGCTGGGCCGACTCAGAGAGACGTGTACCTTTGTATGTATCAAAGGAATAATAGTTGAGAACTTGGTACCCATACGAAGAGCCAAATGCTCTCGCTTTCTGCAAATTAATAGCATCACGCACACTCTTCTGGGCAACAATGACAGGTGCTGTCAGAAAAGACTCACATTCGAGAGGGGATTGACTACGCAAAACTTCCAAACGTCGACTGCACAACATCTCAAAATCGGGTTGTGGATAATTAAGGCCCACACCACGTTGTTCATGAGTGTGCGGGTGCGTGCCATTCCATGCGATGCCCAATCGAATACGGTGCAGTAAGTTAATGAATGCCGGGTCGCTCTGTGCACGCCAGTTTTTTTGCAATTCAACCACAATAGGAACTTGCCTCCATAAGAACGCACCATGTAGAGCTGCTTGGCCCAATTCCGTTTCTTTGATGTTGGGAGTCAATTTGCTAACCAGATGTGCACTAAACAAAGCGTATTCACGAACAGGTTTCAACTGACCAAAATCACCTGTGAAGATGACGTTTGTACCACCGAAAGGTTTCTTCTTTTGCTCCTCATCACTAGATTTCGCTGAGCACAAACGTCTTGATACATCGGATAGTAAGCGAGCCGAAACCATAGAGATTTCATCGATGATGAGATACTCAACATCTTTCCAGATCTGTTCGAGTGTCGTTTGTTTGGTGCGCCCGATTGGATTCGGAAGTAACGTGAGTGCGTGTATCGTGGTTCCACTGATCAGAACCGCCGCACAGCCAGTAGGAGCTGTAACTTTCAGTTTGTGAGCTTCACCTAATTCTTCAAAGAGACGGCGAATTGCATTGATTACATGTGTCTTTCCCGATCCTCCTATACCAGCAAGATACATACAAAGCTGATCTTTCGACCGTCTAACATAATGGTTTGCGACAATTGAGAATGCACGCAACTGTTCTGCATTATGTATGATACCTGTCTCCTTTACAATCCGATCCAGCAGGTCATGCTGTGCATCAGTGACATTGGTCCAAAAGCAATTACGTGCATTTTGAGCGAATAAAGATTCAATGGTGACAGAGGGTGAGGTTCCACTGTTACGGGCACGTTTAGATGGTCTATCATCGGGAGGTGTACCTGACTGTCCGTGTTGGGTATGCCGCTTCCGAAGTTCCTGCATATGTGACGTTAAATACTGAAATGCGGCTTTCTCATCAGAGTCATCGCCCGACACCAATAAACACGATTGTATTTCATGTTGTATGGCAGTTCGAGTTGATGGTGCAATCGGGTAAGTCAGCAATCCAGCTGAACTCAGAGCGTGTACTGCTTCGTTTCCGATAGCATCTTTCACAGAACATGGGATGGATTCCATGCTATCATCATTAATATCATCTAGTGGGTCAAAATCATGTGCAATGGAATGTTCTAAACTCTGAACATCATCCGAATTTTCGTGCAAAGAGCTTTGGGGGCGATTCATATCAAAAGTGTGTAATTCGGGTTCATCTGTGTTTGCATGATCATTGTCTCGGGCGTCTGCACACTCGTTCTCAACCTTAAAATTTAAAAGAATGCCAGCTTCATAATCAACAAGGTCAGCGTCTGAAAGGGCAGAATGCCAATCGTGATTGACAGGCAACAGATCTTGCAAAGACCGCCAGGGCTTTAACAGCACTAGCATAGCTCGAGCCCATGGATCAGTATCTGATTTTCGAGGAACGGAGCGCCCAGTAAGCACGACAACCCGTGAGCGCGTACGAAGGCGCACCATGTACACATCACGTTTGGGGTGTCCTTCAATGAAGTAGCCATGAGTCATCTTACGAGTCCCATGTATATCTGTATCATCAACCACATCGTTCATCAACTCATTCTGTGACCGTTTTCCATATGTGATTGCATACCGTTCAGCCAACTCTACATATCGCCACAAAGATAAAGACTGAAAGGCATCATCAGCCGGACGGAAGACATAATCAAGTATGATATCTTTCGCGGAAATTGTATGAGAACGAATAGAGACATTGACCTCACGTGGATTGGAGGAAGGGTCATTCTCTGTTGACTGTTCGTTCTCAAGTGAGCGTACGTAGCTGTCGACATCATCCCAGGCCAATGTATTAAAAGAATGGCCAGTATAGTAATCGCCACCACCAACCAAATAGCTCATTACTTGCTGATGTGAAAACTCATGGCGTGCCATCAGGGCATGCACAGACTTAACAAAGACTCCTTTCTGGTTTGCAACATGATCCTGAGCAGACTGATCATTTCTCGATAAAGCGTACTTAACAGCATCCAAACCTGCATGCATTGGCAGACTGTTCTTCGTAATGTAATCAGTGATATAAAACACGAGCGCTTTGGCCGCCGGCCCAGACCCAATGTACTTGATATCCATGTTACATTTCAGAAGGAATATAACAACGTCATTAAAATTGTTTATCCAAGGGTGCAGCCTCCGAAGCAGTACTGACTGTGTTTCTACATCAATCTCAGTCAAGTGTCTCATTCGACCGTCCATCCGCATACGACATGTCGAGTCATTCCTAGATTGTCCTTCTTTCAAATGCTTCCAACAGGTATCAGTATGCTCATGCCAATTACATGCAATTGCAAGTCGAGTCACGAAACGGGTAAACTCTTGTTGAAACTCGGGTGATAGCAATGACCGAATGGAAGGACAGTCTTCCAATCGAGGATCCAATTCCCCTTCCTCACGCACAGGTTTTATAGGATGCTCAACGACTGTTTGTTGATCTGGTAGCTCGCACTTTATGTTACACTCCAGCCAACGAATAATATTCGAACGGTATTCTTCCGACTCCTGCATCTTATCACGCAACAATTGAGGATTTGGATTGCCAGTCAACCACAATAACAAGTGGCAATGCAAAGTGCCACGTCCTTGTGCCTCAACCATACCGTAAAAAGCCTCACACAGACCAAATAACCCGGGCGTCTTTCCATCGGCATGAACAATAATTTCAAGAAACCGATTCATGATTTCATTGAAGAATGACGCTGCGATCCCGGGATGTTTGGCAATGAATGCACCTCGTTGAGTAGAAGTCATCGATTGCCATTCGGGAAGGGGAATGTCACCCAAAAGAGCAACCAAGGGGTTACACACATCTGAGGGATTGATCGTGATGAAAAGAGCAGGGGTTCCAAATGTGCGGATGAGACCACGGATTTCGTTCCGCCTGCATTGCTTATACCCAGATGTACCCACCATGTGATTCGAGACACAACGCAATTGGCGGAGCAATGACAACGCCTCATGTTGCAGATCCGTCGAAGGTTTGGCATGACAATCTGTTTGCCATTTCCGGATCATTTCTGTCAGAGCAGGGGCCACAGCATACAAACGTTCACCTAGGGATGATTGTAATTCCTTTGGAATACGAAACGACAATGAAATATTGAGCTCTCTCTTTTGCCAAATGTTCCAGCATACGAAGGCAAAAGTGGGATCGGATTCGAACCGTGTTCCATCCTGCAAGATGAGATTTCGGACTTGTTTTCGGAAGCTGATCTGTTGATCAGGGGAGCGTTCTGGATGGTGAAATCCACCTATTCCGAATGGGTCCAAGTGAGGGAAAAGCCATGTTAGAAGCGCTGTGTGGTTCTCACGAATAATGTCAGAACCGGATTGCACCTTTAAAAAGCGATTGCCATCCAAGCACCAAGCCAATGCTGATGCTTTCATGATGCGCAGGCTTGTAGGTGAATGGTCTCCATCTGTGTAGCCAACAGAATCAAGCACCAGAGTTTCAGGGCATGAATTCGAAGAACCGTCTGAACGGGTTGACAAAGAAGCCAGTGTCTGGACAGGTTGGGTGTCTTGCAGGAAAGCGATTTCAACCCCTGATGCAATGTCACTACTATGGTCGCCAGAATACAAGTTGGCAATCGCGGTCTCATCGACAGCAACATCACTTGCATACCAACGATTGTGTTCTACGAGAAAGTGAGCCAGTGTTCGGACAATAGATTTGTTGACTAATACAGGAGGACATCTTCTTACAGAAGGTATGTTCAACGAAGTTGACGAAGAAATGAACAAAGCACACATCGCCTCTCTCGTTTCATCTTCAGAAGGAGGAATGACAGACCGAAGTCGATAAGTATCTTGAGGCAAAACGGCAACATTCCCCTTGACGAATCCTTGAGTAGCCGGCCCTGGAGTTGAACCATTTTTTTCAGACATCAAGTAGGTCACACGAGTAGCCCTCGCCCTAGACACCAACATTAGGTCAAACAAGGACGCACGGGAAAAAGCATCTTGAACAGCAACAGGCAAGCGTTCATGTGCATAATACTGGAAATTAGCAAGTGCATCAACAGGCATTTGTTTACGCACCACCAGACTACGGTGGCATGTAACGCAGATATCCATTTTTCCTGCAACTTGAGGAGAGTATAGTGCCTTCGCATACAATATAGCGCCACTGTACGCATGCAAATTATAAGATGAAGGCAATAAATGCGCTGGTATGAAAGGGTTCCTTAACAATGTCAAATCGTAATCGGTCGATGGCGCAGACAGCAAATCGACCTGCTTGAATCTCTGAGCACAAACTGCGCACGGTCTCCAGACCTGTTCACGTTCGGAAAGGCGATCTTGCCACTCTCGTATAATATTTGATTTGAAAGTGTCATCGACGAAAAATGGAAATGAAGCGAGTGAAGTCATCGAAGGAGCGGAAGGCCCCTGCAACTCGCGCAAACAAGGCTGCATCGCCCGAGAACGTTCAGGCACACACATGAGAGGTTCATGCAACGATGGAACTACAATCTGCTGGTTGTGAACAAAAGGTAAAATTTCAGAGCATTCTGCATTACATTCGTGATTAAGCAAAAGCAACTGCTTGTCATTCAACGAAGCAGAGCTTCCACATGCCACATGATGAGAAGACATTAGATAATCTACAATGTCAAACATACCTCCCCAGATGGGCAGAGAAAACGCCAACGGGCAATAAACATGAATATCTGCATTCCGTCTGAAAGCAGGATGATAATTCTCAACCAGAAAACGGGTCGCAATGTACCACTTACCTACCTCTGCCCAAACAGATCTTCCTTCACGCTCTGAGAGCCAGAATGTGTTGTTGAGCGAATTACCAAGTGATCGACCGTGAAGGGCATTTGAACTGGACGAAGCACACGAAGTGGAAGATGTCGGTAGAGACCGCACATTGCGTTTCTCTGTCACCTCAAAGAGAAGAGCGCGATCATGTCCACAGTGGTTAGTACATCCGTGATGTTGGAGTAAATTCGCAATCTCCGCTTTTGTAGCATGAGAACGACAGGACAGATGATGAGCATTTGCAATGTCTCGCAATGTGTCAAGGGAAACACGAGGGGGAAGGTCTACGAATGAAGCGAGCGTCGGAAAACGCACGAGCAAAAAGGTACCTGTTGGCAACAGTTGAGCAGGCCGGAATGTGGGGCCTATGATGCCTGCACACACACACTTCCGCTGAAGAGCACCAGTTGAGACGATTTTGCGACCATGCACATCCATGATGATTTCTTCGGTCTGAACAACGTCCAGCACGTCCAACACGTCCGATGAACGACCTGGAAGAGTGTCTGAGATGATTTTGCGACCATGCACATCCATGATGAGCTCACTGGTCTCAACAACGTCCAACACGTCCGATGAACGTCCAGGAAGAGAGGCTGCAAGAAGAGGATCGAATTGCATGACGACAAAAGGCTGTTGAGTATCGAACGGAAACTACCAAACCCTCTGCCTGACGCTAAAAGTTCACACACTCGAGCGTGGGTAAAAACGGGGTTTTGACATAAGCGCTTACGTACTCTCCCCCCCATAACAACCTGAACCTAAAGGTCCAGGAAAACACAAATGATGGACAGGTACAGCAAAGATGGGAAACAGGCACCGCCTAGTATGAAAAAGGAGTAAAAAGATCATCTACGCATCAGCTGTGACTGTCGACTATTTCCTGTGCAGAAAATTCCGAAATGCAGGCGCTGGCGTGAGAGCAACCGTGGTGGGATCGACTTGTCATCACAAGGAGTCTGTGTCTGAAGTTCCGGAGACCTCGCAGGATGCTGTTTGTGTACGGGACGAGCCCGACGCGCTGCCAAATCCAGCAAGAGTCTCTTCTTCCGTTTGTCCTCCTTCACTTTAGGGGGGAAAGCATCGGGGGCTGAAATGTCCAGATTAAGATTACACACGCCACGAGCGCACATGAGTCCTTACGTGGCATGGACGCTGCAATATTGTTCAGTGGCCATGGTGGCACGCGTAATGGTGCTGCTGTACTGGATGGAAGGCCAAGCTGTGGCTTCCCCTGTGGCCGCGATCGACTGTTGATGTTTTTCATAAGGTCGGCTATGCCAAGCTGTGCATAAGGATCGTGATTGCGCCGAATGACCAACTGAGTGTTTAATGGCAAGAGTAATCTATCCACTCGTTCTAGCAACCGAATTTAAAAGTAAATTTATTTGCCGATTAGCGGCAGAAGTGAATCTTGCCTTGCAGGTCGGGAGAAAACAGGTCCTGGTTCTGCCGAATAGTCAAGACGAGCATTCTGAAATAAGCCGATTTGTACGGCTGTAATTTAGGCGAGCATGAGGTGAAGAGGTGAAGTTTCACGCCCGCTCGATTGAGCGTCGTGCGTGCCACCTACACAGCTGAGTCAGACTGCGAGCCACTGGCACAAACGGCCGGATAAATATACCTCCATCAATGCAAGCAACTGTGAACGTGGATCAGAAACTGGGAGAAATTTGTAGTTACGTGGCTACCTTTCTTCCGTGGCATTGAATGTCGGTGTCAGTTAACCGGTCGTTGAAACAACAGAGGTCTTCGGAGGCCTTCAAGAAATACTGTAGTGAAGATAGCCGGTGAGCAATGTCGATCACGAATTTCTGTAAGGACATGGGTGTAGATAACTGTAAGTTACAGTGGTCGTCCATGATGCGAAACAAGCAAATGAGACCAAGGCAAAGCTCGGGAGGGAGCGAGGCAAAGAAGAAATTGGGGAATGAGCAGATATAAGTATGAATTATGGCACAGCGTTGTGTCGGAGGCGGGAAGAAGATGTATAAAGGGTGCGGTATATTCCGAGAAGGAGCCACTGTGGAACTGCCTACTTGCTACATTGTGTCAGCTATTATTGGCCGAATCAATTCAATCCCTGGGATGATCACTGGGCAGTGGCAATCCAACTTGCCGAATTCGGCAGGATATCCCCCTTACAAATTATGTAATAATTCGTAAAAACAACGCGGTTCTGGCCACGAACGCGTTCCACGCGTGGCGAATGGAATCATCCACGCACAGACTCGGGGCAGAACGGGAAAAGCAGCGCGAGCTCAGGGAACAGATTCAACGCCTTCAAGCACAGCTCATCGACGTCCCGGACGACGATCCACGGTTACGTTCGCCGAAGCGCAAGACACCAGATGCCGCCCTGCTTGCACCTGCGACACCCTCTCCAAGTGAGCCCGACAGGACCGTTCGTTGTTGAGCGGTCTCATTGACCGGCCACAAACAGGAAAGAAGAGGAGGACAGAACAGGCCACTGGGCAGGCACGTAAACGACATGTCGGCACCTCAGAGCGTCCGCGGCACCAGAGCGCGCCGTCGGTTCGTGGATCTGACCCAGTCACCCGCCACGCGAAACCAGCACCTTCTAACGTGCTCCATAAGCTTGCTGCCATGCGTCCTGGACCCACTCCTCGCTCCGGGCAAATCCCCGTCGTACGATCGCTGGACCTCGCCGAGACACCCAGGCCGAAGGCACCCGAGCCTGGTGCCCACTCGCAGGGGTCGCAGGAACGTGGCATCGGGACGTCCATCGCGTCCACCTCGCTGCCCAACGGATCGAAACGGGACGAGAACCTCGTGATAGTCGAGGACCTTGAGATGGGACCAACGGATCACAAGCCACCTGTTGATGACCCTTTGTTCGAGCGCCTCGAACCAAACTCTGGTATCCACCTCTTGTACGTCCCTCTTATCACTGAAACACACAATATATCTGAGTGACATAATGATAGGTCACGATCCCTGCCACACGAGGACCTTCAAGAATATCTCCGCGGACGATATTACCTTTCGCCTTCGCGACTTTATTCGTGTATTCGACTTCTTCCAAACAAATCAGGGTATGATGTCCCTGTGGATGGCGACTGGGTTACTATCGCCGTCGTGGCTGAGAGAGGCCCCATCAAACAGACACGGGCGCCGGTGGACATGACTCCCGGGGATGATGGTCGTGCCTCGGACAATGAAGCAAAGAGTACGGGCTCTCGTAAGAAATTCGGCAAGAGTGGCCCGGAGGGTCAAACGAAGCGCCATGGCAAAAAGTATGTGAGCATGAAGCTCATTGATTTCGGAGCTCGTTCTCGGTCCTCTGCGTCTGGAGGAAAGTCGACCCTCCGTGGAGATGCATTTTTAACCTTATTGCTCTTCGAGTCCGACGGATTTGACAAGCTTACCGGGGAGGCTGGAAACGTAAAGAAAGTCTACCAGGGAGGCAGCAAAGGCGCATTTGAGGCAATGTCCAAGCTCAAGGAGGGCGATGTTATCGCCCTCCTAAATCCAAAAGTCCTTAAACCTCTTCAGGTTCGTATTCCAAATTTATTTAGCGTGTACAGCATTTCATTGTGTGTGGCTCAGCGCAATGACAAGACGCCACATCCTGTGGACAATATTCTCGCAGTCACCCCAGAATCTGCAACCTCTATTGCAATTATCGGACGCGCTCGTGATCTCGGCATGTGTAAAGTGACCAAGAAGGATGGTAAACCCTGCGGGAGTTGGACGGACAAGCGGGTGAGCGATGTCTGCGACTGGCATTTGACGAACGCCGTCCAACGACAGCGAGCTGGGAGAGCTGAATTTTCAGTCGGGTTCGTTCCTCTGATTTTCTCGAGGTTGAAAAAAAATGACGATAGATTTCCTGCTGGATCTAGAACCTCGGGTATGATGACCTCGGCTCGCAAACGGAAACCAGAGTACGACCCCTCTCGTCAGTGGGGTCTCCAACCTGAGCCAACGGCAGGAAGTTCTGTCTACGTTGTTTCCGGACATGTTGTCGGAGGAACAAGCGGGGACATGTTTACCGCAGAGAAGTTGGGCAGGGAGGCGCAGGAAAAGGCCAAACGGAGACTCGGGAAGGAGGCGGATAAAGAGCTCAAGGTCTTGTTGGATAGAGACAAGGAAGGGATGAGGGCGGTCACGACAGCGAGGGAGGCGGTGGCCAAGATGAAAAAGTCTGGAGGTGGGAAGGGCAGAGCAAGCGGTAAAAAAGCAGACAAGGGCAAGGGTAAAGCGGCGGAGGTGGACGTCGAGGGCGATGAGGAGGACGAGGCACTGTCGAACGTCGCTGTGAAATCGGCCTACTCTGCGGCCGTCATCAAGCAGCTCGGGTTTGATCCTGCGGCGAAAGCGGGCCGGAAACGTGCGGAGGATCTTTCCATCCAGAAAAAGGTACGCTCATCGATTGTGCATGTTCAGACGTTGATGTCTCTTGGACAGCTGGAAGCACTGGCGGCGATTCAGGAATCGAGAAAGGACATTCAACTTGCTCGAAGACCGGGTACAAAAATACGTTCTGGAGTCTCTGTACCTGCGTTCATGGAAGAAGATGCTGGGACCAATACTGAGGGTGATTCTGACCTAGACATTTTATCTGGAGAGGATAACATGGTGGATCTGGATGCTAGTAGTGATGTTTGAATAGTACAGATAATTAAACCCGCAAAATCTTGAGCGAGGCATGCAATAGCAGCGGCAAGTTCGGAGTGGCTGTGCAGAAACTCTCCCTGTCATGAGCCTACACATCCATGCGGCGAACTTGTTCACAACAATATTCTGTTGTCTCTTTTGACTCTGATCGGTGCCCGTCTCCATACGCTCCATATATTGTTCGACTTGCGGAGGCACCCACAGACACACTGGACAGTCACTACATGCATATCTACAGCTTGCTCTACAACTTCCTGTCCGAGATGCAGAAGATCCAAGAGCAGACGCGCACCGTCTTCTACGGACGAGCAGTCGTTTGCAACACGACTTCGAGCGCGTTCACCGTCCAGATCTGGCGGCGCGCCCACCTCGAACCGCAACCTTGAGAATACTAACGGCGAGGCGCGAGTGGGACGCATTCCTGAGACGGTGCGTGCACGGAGACTGTTACTCGCACCAGACGCACGAGGCGGTCGGCCGCGCCGAGCACGCATGGCCCCGCATGCGGCAATCAGCAGCCCTGGGGAGCTTCCACGCATTTTTGCACCGTGACGGTCCCGCGGACGCAGACACAGCCGCTTCGAGGGGTCTGACTCCTGGCAGTTTTTGAACGTCGGGATCGCGTCAGAGGAGCAACAATTGTGCTTCCAGATTTGCGTTTTGGACGATGACTTTATAGAGGGTGTCTTGTCTGGCCGCGGTGATTGTCGACCCGTGGAAGGAATCTGCGCATTTGTCGTTTTCAGCCAGGACAACGTTTGCATTGTATGTGCTCGGTGTTTCAGATCAAGAGAACCGTGATAAAGAGCTTGCGGAAAAGAGCACGAATGGCGTCGTTTATTTGGACGTGGGTATCGAGTTGCGGTCCGATGTCCACTTGCGCAACCTGTCTCTACCCCCGCTCAGCTGTCCATGTCTTTGGCGGTCCAGGTCCTTACCAACCACGGGGAATGACGATGGATCCTGGGACATGTCGATCGGGTGACATCGGAAAAGGTCACCAAGACGTCACTGGTCCACGAGAACTTGCCATTAGTCGACTTGACCGACAAGGTGTGCAAAGTGGGACAGCGTCAGTTGTCACGGAGGTTTTTTGGACATGAGGAATGGTATGGCGTTCACTTATTGCATTCATTCTGCACAAAAAATATATAGCGCACCGCAGGGAGCGCACTACAGTTAGTAATTGCAACTGAACTCTTGGAGACAACTTCTCGAGTGCATGTCCATCCCGATCTTGGCCACAATCAAGGTTCAGTCAATCACACGACAAGTTGGGATCCAGGCATCAGTCATTATGATAAGTCATCATAGGCATCGAGACCTTCATGACTATGAATCATCTAATCCCAGGTGAAAGCAGAGTCAGCAGTGCTCCTGAGCATGTGGCAGTGAGACGTACCCAATATGCCATAATTGCAGAGATTACGGAAACGCCCTCTTTGCTATAACCTCTGCTTGGAGACCTGGAAAAATGGTAACCTCGGAAGAACGGAGGAAGCTGCCACCGCCATTCTCATTGGGTGTGAGGATGAGGAAGATCCACAAATGCCCATTTGTCAAAACACCGCGAATGACATCTTTCCTGCGTAATCATGAAAGAAACCGAAGCACAAGAATCAGAGGGTAAACGTACTCTACAATCCTCGCGCACGCATGCATTTCTCTAACAGCTTGTGGTACATGGTTTGCAAGCGACTGATCGGAGCCTTTGACTTCCGAAATAAACAAACAGATTATTCTTTAGCTCGCGCAGGCGGTGAGGGTGAAGAATAAACAGGTCTGCATAGTGTTCAGTGCGAGCTTTCAGATATCGGACGAAAGGGACGCACTAACACCCTCCCCAGACATTGCCATGGCCATCTAATTGACGTATCCGGTGTATGTGTCGCGGCTCCGGACACTTGGTTCGACGCTCAGGACCATGTTTGGAGTCATGACAGCGAGGCGGTAAAGGAACGCCTCGATCCACATACGTTTTGCGGCTTCATTCTACGGGATCAATCATATGGTGAGCCCATCTCTCGGCGTGATTAGAATTCACCTTTCTTGGAACGAAACCCTGCAAGACGCACAGACGCCGATAAGTGTATCCGCAGACCAGAGTCCATCCGCTCCAACAGAGTCTGTCCTGGTCGCGCGAGATGCTATGTCAGGCTTCAATTCGAGCGCGCCGGAGCAGGATATGTTCCCCTTCTCCGGACGGTCTTGAGTCCAGCCCGAGAACGAAGAGCTCTGCTTCAACTTGTCAGATATCACAATGCCACTGACACGGACCTGCGCGTTACCAGGCTTCAGTTTTTTAAGAGCCAGGGCTTTCAGTTCTGCGACATCGTCGTCCGAAAGCTCCTCCGGGCTAGACTCTTGCCCACGGTCGTACGCACTAGTGAGTAGTGTCCGCGTCCAAGTGCACCCAACCCTCCGTCGTCATCGACTTACCCTCCACGTCCAGGAAGCAGGCCCATCGGCGTTTGGCACCTCGAAAAGTCACTGCTTGCACTGAGCGTTATCCTGCCCCACAATCGACGAGTCCATGGTTATCTCACCCTGGCAATTCCCAACAGCTTCTATCGAATTTCTCAGCACACCTACCCATCGCCGCAAGATCCGCCACTGGGCAACTTAGTCAAAGGCAGATCACCTCCGAGCTTCTATACAAGAGGTGTAGGCGGTCCTTTGACACACTTTAGTATCTGCACCCAGCGTAGCCAGCTCTTCCCAGACTCTAGATTCCCCTACTGGATCTCTTGAGACACTGTCTACGATTTCTGTCACGCGTTTCTCGCCGCTTCAAGCACCACCGGGCGATCACCCCACCATCATGTCCATACTGCTCCACCATCTCACTAAAGACCGTATCTGTAGCCACCCACGTTCGTTTCACCTTGATACCCCTAGCGCGCCACTGTGCCCGGGAAAGACGGGGCGGAGGCGGCGTCAGGGTGGCAGTCAGGTAGGGGACGTTCGGACTTGTGAATGGGACGGTGCCGATTGTGTGTCAGTTTGTCACAGTCTCACCATGATGGCTAGACTCGGAAGACAGCATAAAGGGCGGCGGAGTCAGTTGAGGCGGGGAGAAACGCTCGAGCTCGGTTTACAGGGCGACGATGCGCCTAGGCTTTTCTTTGTCAAGATTTCTGGGAACGGTGCACTATCGTCATTGACTCCATCCCCCAAAGGGATGCCAAGCCCCGTTTCTTGAGGGTGTCGTCATCGGAGGTGATACGATAGGGTTGTCAGGGCGCTGATGCTTGAGCTCCGCTTTGCTTCTCAAGTAGATTTGGTCCGCAATAACGTCGTTGCGCTGTTTGTCGAGCAGGGACATAATGGCTTTGAACAAAATCGGGTCTAGAGGGGCAAGTTTGGACGAGAGCTCGTTGCTCTCCAGAGCGTTCCTGAACAAAACTGCTCAAGTGATAGTGATACGGCCAAAGTATTCAGTGACTCACCTCTATCAGTTTGCATACACGGTGAAATGCCAAGGTCACGCTGCCAAATGTCACATTCTCGAGAGATATACAAGCCGTCGCATTCTCTCTCGGGTAGATATAGTGGACATCCATAGGCCAGTACTTCAGTTCCAAGTGCAGAGCGAAGCTTTTGAGTGCACAACGTACCGTCGAGAAGGTGCCATTGAAGTGACAAACGAAATGGCACAATACAGTAGCGGTAAAAGTCACGCGTCTCTCACGTGATGTGACAAGACGTGCTGCCAGTCACGCAGAATGTGCCGCCATCTGATGACTACTACGAGCGAACCCAAACTCATCACTTGTCAGTCTACTGGCACCTCGTCGTTGGGTTCAGGAGCAAGATTGTGAACTCTCATACACGCTGGGTACGGTTACTCACCCCCATCTTGCTCTATGGCCTCTCTCTTGACGGCACCCGTAACTCTAGTTTCCTGCCGCTCGCCTTGCTTGCGCCCAACCCGGATTTCCCTCATGATAAATGTGTGCAAATATTGATGCAATCGTCTTCGTTGAGTCCCGAGTGTCGTAGTACAATTCCTTCTCTGGATATCGCCCATCTGGTGGAATGCCCCAGCCCAGGTTCGCATAAATCCTTTTAATATGGCTCATCTGCTGAAACACGGCGGTAGTAGGAGATGGCATACGTGGTACTTTAACGGTGATGTGAGTGACTCTTCCGACGTGAGGCAATAACGGCCCCATCGCGAATCGCCCCGTCACTTCCTGAATCAGCGCTGTCGCAGGCGGGGGGTCTTTTCAGCGCTGTTATCATATCCGCTCATACGACTGTCATGTCCGCCATCTTGCGGCATATGCCGACGGACATCAAGACAGGCGTAACTTGTGTGTCCACATAGGGGACAAGTGAGTTTCCTTGGGGCGGAAAGCCAAGAGCGAGCATCCCATGTCATTCCTGTG
>JBBPUG010000404.1:0-24364 GCA_038094535.1 Tubosaeta aff. alveolata
GTCCCAGACTATGCCAGACTGCCCCATTCCCCCTAGCTCTCTAGTGTACAGTAGAATCAAGCTTGGAATCATATAAAAGAATTTATATTCACTTATACACTACCACATGTACATAGAAAAAATAAAATAAAATAAATCTTACCGTATGATAGGCTGCACCATTGCACCCCCCCTCATCCTCATATCACATGGCGGTGGTGGCAGGCGTGCTGTTGTGTCGCCCATACCCCTGCACCTCGTCGTGGTCGTAGCAGTGGTGGTGGCGTAGCGCATCCCCTCATCCTCATGGTGGTCATAGTCACGGGTGCATCATTGCGTTGCCCGTGCTACCCTCATCCTCATTGCGGTCGTAGTCGCAGTGGTGGTGGGGGGGGCGCCGTTGTGTTGCCCACGTCCCCCTCATCCTCGTTGCGGTCACCGTAGTGATGGTGGTGGCGGCGGCGAGCACGCCGTTGCATTGCCCGGCCCCCCTCGACCCCATGCAGTAACAAATTGTGTGAATTGCCGGCCAGTCAATGTGTCATTTCTCCAAAAATGACAGTCTAATCAATGCTGGCCAATTCAGTGTAATTAGTATGAATGTCAGATCGGCCAGCATTCATCAGAAGTCCATCACTCGAATTGGCCAATAGTAAATGGTTCACTGACTGGCCGATTCACACATTCTTGATAGCGAAAAGAGAAACCACTTGCCTCCTAAATTTGCTGCTGGCTATTGTTCATCCAGAACTGTATTTGGCCGGGTGTCAAGTTATGGAGACACTCAAGGAGGACGACGAAGTTCTTCATCTGCACGAAGCCCTGAAGTCGTGGTATTCAGTCTTCACCGCAATTACCCTTATTGTCAACAGGGAGACGCCATTACACCAAGATCCAAAGACCAACATTCACTGGTATGATCTCATGCTCACCGTCGGCGAGTACGATGAGGTGATTTTGGAACTGGGCACATTTGGACTGCACCTTCTCTACAACTCGGGTTCGGTTTGCTTCATGAGCGGGAAGCTAGTTCGGCATGGGGTCAGCTCGGCGAAAGGTAAACGAATATGCTATGCTTATTACATGAGGGAGAGTATGCATAGGTTTTACTCACTCCCTCTTGCGGGTTGGGTAGAATACGAGAGCATAGATGCAAAGATCTCTATATAGGACTTCAAAAAATGCACTCGTTCGGTGAAGTGCGTTTCTCAACATTGTTAATGTCGGCGAGACTTTTGAGCGTGTTACATTATAGTTAGTTTCATGCCTTGGCTGCCACATCTTGCCGGTGGTCATCCGCATGCTGCAAGGCGTAAACGATTGTATCTTGGATGGCATCAGTGAAGCGGGGGGTTGAGTGGGTCGTTCAGACTGTTGGCGAGGTGTGCGGCCGGACTGCATGCAAAATTTCAAAATTTTCAAACTTGAGGGTAGTCTAAACCATAAAATCAAGGACTGGTGCGGTGTAGTAGACCGGACAGTCGACCGTGGTTGGAGATTGGCCGATCGGTGTCAGACTGGCACTGCTGGACGTCGTGGGCTGCTCAGTTGACATCTGACCGGTGCATATGGGCCGGTCGGCATGACATGTGGATTTAAAAACATCGTGGGCAGGTCAGAGAACCACGGACACCTGAGGTGCACATCGTCCCATCTGCCAGATATGGCATAGGCCAGTCAGTGAACCAGTGGTGTACACCGGCCAGGCGGCGAGATGGGTGAGAACTCCCCTCCCTGGTTAATCGGCCTGTTGGTGTGACATAGGCATCATGAAAACGGCAGGTCAGAGAGCCGCTGACAGTTGCACATTGCCCAGTCGGCCATAAGTCGAAAAATGGCATTGGCCAGTCGATGAACCAGTCCTGCATATCAGCCAGGCAGCGAGTTGTGGGGGAAATCATAGCTGGTTAATTGGCCAGTCGGCGTGACATGGGCATAATCTCACGGGCCAGTCAGAGAACTGGTGACCACTGGAAACTGCCGTCGGCCAGAGAGCTATAAATTAGCATGGGCCGGTCAGTTAACTGCCGGTACACATTGGCCAGGCGGCGAGATGTGTGAGTACCTCCCCACTGATGAATTGGCCAGCCAGTGTGAGATGGGTATAATGTCACGGGCCCATCAGAGAACTGCTGACAGGTAGACACTGCTGATGGGCGCTCATGGTCCGGTCGGCCAGAGTTCGGTTGAAGGGCATGGACCTACCACTGAACTGTAAAATGTGCCAAAAACCTTCCCTGGTTGACCGGCCAGTCGGTGTGAGATGGAATGATGTCATGAGCCAGTTGGAGAACTGCTGACAGATGGACATTAGCCAGTCGGTGAGAGGGTTCGACCATCAAGCACAGTTATTGGCCATTCTAAGGATCACCGACTTCTATCATAGCTGGCTCACCTGTCATTCACACTAATTATGCCGGACCTCTAAGAACCATTCCGATGTAATTGCTGACTCCAAAGTACTGAAATCCGTGTTAGACGAGTTACCTTTATCAGTTGGTAGAACTGACATATTCGGCAAACCCCTCGTGTACAATTCGTCCTTTCTCTACGGTGACTCATGATACAGCATGTTTTATCTTGAGTGCACATTCCCATACCACGGAAGGTTTCGTATTAATGCACATACAACACTCAGTGCTTGCTTGGCTCTACCCGATACTGGAAATGAGACCCCCTCATTACAAAGGCAATCCGCCACTGCAAATACTGGGGGGCAAACCAGTGTTGATCAACTTCGGCGAGACTACTTTAGTAGAAAAGGCCCACTGAACCTCCTACACTATTGCCTCCGCAATGTTTGCAGCTCCTGAAGCTGTATTCTTCGGCGTTCCTCCATTAAATCAACAGAGTTCTCCAGCAAGAAAAGGCTTTGAAGTATACGTGTATGCTGTATGTCCTGCCTCTCTAACTCCATTAGGACTTCATTCAACCTCAGCTGTTTGTTGACTAGGAGACTACCCATTCATCGAAGTTGATCCTCAACTGCTATGTTTGCTTGTTTCATCACTCCCAAACGAAGAACTAGCTCTGCTAAAAGCGATTCTGAAGTGGGGATAGATGGCTTTGAGACACTGTCCAATAATGTGGTGGGCACAAATATCGGCAGGGATGTAGTTGCAGGGACTAAGATGATTAGTGAACACTGGATGCCTGGATTCAGGTACTTACCGTTTGACCAGTCAACTGCCTTGTAAGACGTTCTGCTTCCTGGAAGAGCCATATTCAACCACCAATGAGTCTGGGAGCTACCAAGATTTGAACGATATGCTTGAATTTCGGCCTCCGCTACATGCTTGACTTCCTGAGTGAGATTGAATGCAATTCGCCAGTTAACCATCTCAATAAGCGGGTCACCGCGTGAGACATGCTTGAAGGCTACCAAATCTATCTCATCGTCGGTTTTATGATAGAGCCATGCAAGTGCACTCAGCACGATGCAGGGCATCCTGAGATCGGATTGGTTTTGGACATAATACATTGCGGCCAACTAAGAAGTACTATGAGTTATTGTCATGTGGACCCACACAACAACTAACCACTTCTGCCAGTAGCCCTTTCTTTACCTGCCTTGACTCTTTGCCGTATTCGTATCCTCAAATCTCACGTATTCTTGCCCAGTGATAATAGATCTGACTTTGCAACGTGTGACCCGTCCGAGTCGCCGGTATTGGATATTTGGGAGAGGGTAAAGCTATTGCAACCCATGGTTTGCTGGCTTCAGTAGACATGCAAGTTGAAGGCAGACTAAAGCCTGACGTAATCCGAAGTTCAGAATTTGTGGAGCGTGGTGGAACATCTTCGGCAGTCGGCAATGCCACAAATGGCAAGTGGCGGTGCGCCTCGACACGTCGAACGGGGCGTGTGCGCTCGGCGCAATGAGGAGCAACCGCTGCTTGGCGCAATGAGCAGCCATTGACAGGAACGAGTCATGACGCGTGCAGCAGCGCACGAGAAATGGTTTTGAGGGTTGACATCTGCAGTGTGTGAATGAAGATGATCATGGCGAGCTCAAACAGCGGCGGGGAGCCTTCGATCAGCCCAAATTGAAGCCAGAAGGATGCGAGGACAGTGCATAAGACGTGTCGATCCATCGTGGGACTGAGCGCTGGGTGCTGGGTCGCCCGCTTGCCGCACGTTGGAACGCTCCAGAGTCCGAAGGGCAATCCAGAAGTCAAGTCACGCGGCCAATCACACGTGCCAATTTACATACTTTACGGCACCAGCCAATCAGTGGCATACGTGGCATGGTAAGTTTTTCCTAATATGCGCACTTTATCAATTAATGTTAATGAGCACTTAATAGCAACTTTACACATTTTTGCATGTACTCTGCACTCTGCTGCAGTGACTCGTCTGTTCCGCCCCGTTTTTTCACTCTCCGCATCCAATGAGTACTACGATCTGACCCTTCTCTGTGTCGGTTCTGAGGTCTGCACACCATAGCCATCTTTTAACTTTCTGCCCACCTACATGCCTGCCCGATTTGGTGAGATAAAGTAAGCACTGCCTGCCGGTCTTGCGGCTGTGCAGCATGCCCTTCGACTGTAAGACTTTCTTCCCTTTTACCTCAGGCCGGTGGCGGGTGATGAACTTCGACTGCATCCCTCTGGGCAGGTTTCTTGAACGGATGCCCTTCTGGTATCTCCCCCCTTCACAGCCCTGTCAGGTGAGTGAGACCACCATTGTGCTAAGCTGTTGAATGTTCTCACATCCCACAGGCTGGGAGCCGCTGTTGAAAGAGCCGAAGTGTCAGTAGGTTGTTCTTTTCCCCATCCCGACCTGAATATACGAGCAAGAAGAGTGGCGCTAATCGAGTAGAACTCAGTCAGCGCGATCGTGCAATGGACTGAGGGAGAGTCTGGTTGAGTGTCCGTTTATATACGGTGTGTATCATATCGTAAAGGTTGCAGCTCGACAAAGAAAACAAAGAAGAAAAACATATAAAGTATCTATGATGTAATCGGCACACAGCACCAATTGCATCTCGTCAAGACAAAGAGATAAAGAATCGAGAAATGACAATGTATCGTACGAAAAGATGAATCCGCGGGTCTGTGGCTGCATGCATGCTTGCCCAAAATCCAACACATCCAATATCACAAGGTAAGACTCTTTTCACGCACACCCTTCTCGAACTAATTTACAATCAGATATGGCAGATATACAAGAAGGCCGAGCTTTCCGGGCTGCTGAAGAGATGGACTTGTCCAAGGATCTCCACGACTGGAACAATCGCCTCAATGGTAACGAACGTCATTTCATCTTTCACGTCCTCGCCTTTTTCGCTGCTTCCGAAGGGATTGTCAATGAAAACCTTGTCGAGCATTTCTCCAACAAGGTGCAAGCTGCCGAGGCGTGCTGCTTCTACGGCTTCCAGATCATGATGGAAAACATTCACTCTGAGATGTACTCGCTACTGATCGATACGTACATCAAGGATCCCGCACAGCGACAATATCACTTCGACGCTATTGATACGATTCCATGTGTCAAGCACAAGGCTGACTGAGTTCTACGATGGATCACCAACAAATGGTCTACCTTTGCTGAATGCCTCATTGCCTTTGCTGCCGTAGAAGGAATATTTTTCTCTGGTTCCTTCGCCTCTATTTTCTGGTTGAAGAAACATGGCTTGGTGCCTGGTCTCACCTTCTTGAACGAACTCATCAGTCACGACGAGGGTATACATACTGACTTCGCCTGTCTCCTCTTCAGCCAACTGAAGCATTGTCTCCACTCCGATGTTGTTCGGCATATTATTATGGAGGCTGTCGAGATAGAACAGGAGTTCCTACTGACTGGTAAGATCCTCAGGTGTTTATTACTTTTGTGCTAAACTAGTGTGTGTTTAGATGCATTGCCGGTTGCACTGATCGGGTTGAATGCCAAACTCATGTGCCAACACATCGAATTCATCGCTGACTGTTTGCTGGCCTCGTTGGGCAATGACAAGGATACACTGTGACGAACCTCTTCGATTTCATGGACAAGATCTCACTCCAAGGGAAGACCAACTTTTTCAAGAAGTGCATGTCTGACTATTCGAAAGCAAATGTAAATCACAACTCGAGGACGGCAACCATTGCTAGCAAGGCCTTGTGAGTGGTTCGGTTCGTTGCCTATCCCTCTGAGCTAACAGCGATGGCAAATAGTGCATTGGGTGGTATATCACCATGTCAACGTATTCTCACACTGACAACAAAGGACCACAAATGTCACCAACACGTGTGTCTGCAAACAATGGTCACAGATATCACTTGATGTCATGTGGAAGGAAGTCAACGACCTCATCAATCTCTCATCACGAGGATTCATATGAAGATGTGAGTTATATCTGCGCCTTCAGTTCACCACTCATCGTGCCACAGTGCTTTGAGACGCTTCCAGCGGCCAGTGATTGGACCGGGTTCGAAAAGTACGCCTCACATGTGCGATCACTCAAGTTCCAACCCACCAATCACTTTGAACTATGTCCCTTGCTTGACAACGTGGTGAGGACACGAACATCTCTGGACATTCTGCCACACCCATGCGTGTGGTCCCTTAGGACTGATTATACTTTAAACATGCAGGTTCTGGGGGTTGCCGACCCCAGTGTAGCAGTGCCGGCTCCCAGTCATGCCAGGTCATCGCCTCACCATGAGCTTCTGGATGCCGGGCTCATAATACCCGATATCCCCATTGCCCTGTAAGATGGAACACGGCACCCATGCAGTGAGTTGTGGTGGGATATTGTTGAGCACTGAGTTGGCCACCATGACGCAACCGTGCACGGCAGGCCGCCAGTCAGGAAGGTCCCCTCCGCTGCCGCCGCTGCCTCCACCTTGGCTCCGACTGGTGCCGAGGTCCCATCTGAACCCTAGGACATTTTCCCTTCGTTCTCGTTTGTATTCTACAGCCCACTAACATTCTTGCTTGCATTCATTTTCTCGTTGACATTCTGTAGCTCACATTTAGTCTACTCTTGTTCACCTTTTTTTTGCATTTCACTGCTTGTATCATCCAACATTCTACTGTACACTCCCATTCCCTATTCCCTCCCTTCTTGTCCCTGGGCTGTTGCAGCCAAGCTCATTCGCTGGCGGAAGTTTCAGGTGTTCGGTCCGAGCCCAAGATTCCCAGTGCCTCCGAACGAGGACGCGACCGCGATCAACCACTTGACCTCGCGCTGGGCGGACATGCCCACCTTTGACTCCCGAGGCCCAAGGACTTGGTGCTGTGGATGACTCGGATGGAGCGACCCACGCAGCAGGCCCATGCGCAGGTCTTGCGCATGCTGGAGACTCATGCTCCGACGACCTCAAACAAACGAAGGTCGCCTGCGAAACGCTGGGAGGGTGGAGCGTGCCGTCGTCGTCGAAAGCGCGACCTGGATGCGCGCCACCACCAATGGGGTGGCGCACTGCCTTGTAAGTTTTCCGACGTAAGTCTGCTCACCCCGTTTGTCACCATCGTGCAGTGCTCGGTCACCATCGAAATAGCGTACATAATTACGACGCGCTCGCTCCCCTTGTCATGGGTATGCCCTGATGTTGACCTTCGGCCTCGTCAGCACGGTAGTGATGTGAGGGGAGCACATACCTGTGTACCGCTCTCCTGGGCATCACTCTTGCTTGCTCGTCATTGGTGCCGCTGTGCCTTTGCCGTCATCATCATTGGTGAGCATGCCGCCCCTACCTTGTTCCGGGTGATTCATCGATGTGATGATGCTAGTAGCCAGCACACATACCTGCATCGCCCTCACTGCCCTTGCCCTTGTCGTGTCATCCCTGTCATGGCGGGCACTGACGCTGTCGTCACCCGTTGTGGTCCTGTGGATGGGTTGTCAGTGCCATTGTGGGGGCGCACCATTGGGTCGCCTTTGATGTTGTTGTTGTCGGTGCCGTTGTGGGAGCACGCCCTTGCGTTGCCTTCGCCGTCATTGTTGTTGTTCGTTAGCATGCCGCCCCTGCCTCGTTCTGGGTGCCTCGTCAACGTGACAGTGGTAGTGACGGGTGAACGCACTGCACTCTTGTTGTCGTGGTCCTGCGGAGGCGTCGTCCTCACCTCATGGTCATAGTTGTGGTGAGAAGGCGGACTCGTGTTACCTTCACGCCCTTCGTTCTAGGTGGCAAAGAACTTGGTGAAATGCATTGGAACTTGTAGGAGAGGTCACGTGAATTCTGAACCCACGTGCACGTGACTCGTTAGTCTCACGCGCACGAAGTTCAAACCTTGCCACTACTAACTAGTACTACAAGCTACTACGGAGAGGCCAAAGGCGCAACTGCATGTGGGGGCATTGCCTATACACTCCCACAGCAATGACGACAAGGAGGGTACGCATCCTCCCACAGCTGCTGTACTGACCCCGACATGCCAACTCCATCTAGCTGCCCCCGATTACTAACCAATCCCAACATGGCAACCCCATCCACCCAGGCCGACACAGCAAGGGCAATGGCGATGAGGGCGATGCAGGTATGTGCACCCGCTGCTACCACCGTCACGTTGACGAGACACCCAGAATGAGGCAGGGGTGGCATGTCCTCGAATGACAACGATGCCGACAGCAAAGGCGACGCAATGGCGTGCCCCACAACGACACCGACGACGATGCTGACGACTAAAAGGGCGAGCAGACATACTGTGTGGACCCCGACACGGCGAGGGCAAGAGCGGCAAGGGTGATGCAGGTACGCACGCATGCCTACCTCTACGACGAAGAGACAGCAGCGGTGTGTCCGACACTACAGGGACGTCCCGGTGAGGGCAAGGGCGGTGAGGGCAACGCAGGTTGCCTGCCACTATCACCGTCGCTTTGACAAGACACCCAGAACAAGGAAGGGGTGGCATGCCCATGAATGATGACGATGGCGGCAAAGGCTACGCAAGTGCATGCCCCCACAACGGCACCTGTGACGACAACTGGCGGGGGCGACATAGGTACGTGCGCGTGCCCACCTCTATGACAAAGAGTGATGGCAATGGTGTGTCCACCACTACAGGGATGGCACGGTGAGGGCAAGGGCGGTGAGACGCAGGTACATGCACCTGCCGCTATCACTGTCATGTCGACGAGATACCCAGAGCGAGGCAGGGGTGGCATGCCCACAAACAACGACAACAGCAAAGGTGACGCAAGGGCATGCCACCACAACGGCACCAACAACGAAATGGAATGGCAGCGCAAGGGCATGCCCCCACAACGGCGCCGACAACAAGTGAGCGAGAGTGACGCGGTACACGGGTATGTGCCCCACTCCCATCACTACCATGTTGACGAGGCTGAATGGCGATGCCCATTGCCAGGGCATACCCACCGCCACAACGACAAGGGGAGCTGGCGCGATGTAACTGCGTACACTATGACGACGACACTGACGGACCACTGGCGACAACGCAAGGCCTACCGATGACAAGCATGAAGGGGGCAACCAGTGTGTAACTGCGCACTGAGGGCGGCCCGACCGTTGCTCTCGCTCATCCCTCTCATTTTTTCGCAGTCATTACTAGTATTACTTATCATTAACTCATTTACTACTTAACGAACAATGAACACTCGCTCGGTTGTGTGACTTACGGACTTCGGCTGTACTCAAAAACTACTTAGACTTTGCTTATTGCTCAGCAAATGATGAGTAGCATGATGAGTAGCAAATAAGTACATGAGTAATGATCTAGTTACCTGATGACTGGTGGGTATGCTGTTGACCTGTTTGGGCCGTTGTGCTTACATCGCCGGTCTGCAGGTTTATATGCTGCATGGTGGTTGCTCATCGACGGCAAGGTGGAACCTCCTTGTCACATGGTGATGTCTACAGGCATGTTATTGTCCATGTGACAACGGCCTACCAAAAGACGACTCTACGAGACGACAAGTCGGCTTGGGCGAGGGGCACAATAGCGCACTACACCAAGACACAATGACCCTCCCACCGTAAATGCCACCTTACTTGGCCACTTGGTTGTCAGGTGGGTGTCCGCCATCAAATGGACAATAACGTGCCCTGTGGACATTTGCTATGCTATTGGCTACACGGTTCCTGTATGACAACAAACAAGTGATAACGCCAAATAATCTGCCTCGTCGTCATGATACCATATATATATGTTTTCGCCGAGTGTCATGGCGAAATCCTTTCGGCGACAAACTAAATTTAGCCTAAGGATTATGCGGGCATAGTGACTCATCAAATTATGTAATCAAGTTATGGTCCACATATGATTCGGCGAAACTTCAACCAACTTCGTCTTCGCTCTCAGTTCTTGCAATGACTCGCACTAAATATGGTTACCATTATCCTGTGGACATCAGATATCCGAACATCAAGGCAATGCAAATACAAGTATTCAAACACCACTCTCGAATCCTGTATGCATTAGGAGGGAAATGCATAGAGTCGAAATTACCGGAGATGAAAAAACGTATCTTGGAAGAAGTGGTGAGTTTCAATGCCTTGCGATGAGATCTGCGCTGAATCTCACAAGCAATCCGGCATGGCCATTGTCGACAAGATACCCGCCATAGAGGTGCCACAAACGCTTCTCAGCGCGTTTCTGCGGCTTCACGGCAAGACAGATGAAGAGATCGATGCCGTAGACTTGCGTCAAATCAATAGACATGATCCAATGGTTGCAGCCAGCCCCTGGGAAATGCGTCTCTGTTTGAATCCACCCTGAAGGGAACACTTCGCGGTGGGGGAGCCTTGGTGGGAACCCTTCCACGAGCTGGTCATTTGTAATTGTGTTTATAATTTTATGACCGTTCCAAAGCCAAGTGAGTCGTGCACTGTCACAGTCATATCGTAATCGTAATACTTGAACAGTCTCGAAAAGTAACACACGCTCCGTTCGGACCACAAGTAACTTGTTGACTATTCTGACGGCGCAAGCATCTCATATATTGCTTGTAGAAACTAAGAGAGGCGCTCGATCTTCTCCACTCACGATTCGAATCCCACCATCCACTTCCAAGGCATCATCATCAAAGTTAGAGTGCCTCACTATTGAACTTAAGGCAGCAGAAGTGCGAAATGCAGAGATGCAGCGACTTCTCAACCACAAAGAAGAAGAGCTGCGACAGCGAACGAAAACCTTTGATTCCTTGTTGGGCGAGATCGAGAAGCGAGATGCAGAGGAACACAGGACAGAACAGATGCTTCAACTCTTGGAAAGCTTGTGTGACTTGATGCGAGAGTAAGGAAATGATTTTTAGACAGTTTTCAGTTGGCGAGCATTGTGTAGCGTATTTTACAAGCATTAGAATGAGGAACTGCCATCTCCAGCATTTAGTTATTTTTTGGTACAAGTGATATTTTCGGTAGAAACTACTTAAACATACATGTACAAGCGTGTCACGGCTTAAGTTTTACCTTTGGGGTTGCATAAAGCAAGTCTAACATGGATGGAAGCCTTTATTGTTCCATCTTGGTTTGTCCACTCAGAAGTGGCAAACTCCGAAACCTACTAGTATCCTAACTACATCGCCACACTCTGCTGTCTAACAATGCCACAACCCCTGTACAACCACGCCGCCAGGATTCTCACAGTGATTACTTCCATATCCGCAAGCGATAGTCACTCTCGAGAAAGAGAGTGGATAGCCTTACTTGCAAATGAAGTGGCAAGTACAATTCAGGACGGGTGTCTTTCGCTTACAATCTTCCTCAGGATGCAGCACAGAAATGTTTCCCAAGTCAGTTAAACGAAGACATGCGTATGCCGCGTATTGTCCTCAAACTCGCCGCAAAGTTCAAGATCAAGTCCAAGGATAAGATTTCGGCGAAGGACATTCTAGAGAAATCCGAACTTATTGACAAGTTTATTACAAGATCGCAATGGAAGGATGCCCTTATGGAAGACTCTGCTCTTCCTGCAGATGTCGATTCCGGAGATCCTTCCACTCATTGGTGGAGGGAATTTGGTGGTGCTGATATCTCACCTCCCATAGTTGAGACCGCTCCTGCTGTGACCGATCCACCCACAGGCACCTCAATCAACGAGCCCAAACCAGGCTTACCCACTGCCACTTGTACTTCGCCATCCGCTGAGCATTTGAATCCAAAGACTCACAAGCCACTGCCGATGCAACTACCAGCAGATTCCCCGGACGCCGCTATCGTACCCCCCTCACCCGCCCAGAGACCGAAACGAAATGCGAAAAAAAGGATGGCACACTCAAATGACGAAGAATATGAGGTCAATGGGTTGAAGGCTTCGCAGGAACAAGTTGGAGCAAAGCTGAAGCGGCGCAAAGTCGGTGACCTGACACACTCCCCCGGATTCAAGCTGTTTTTCGAGCCGGTGAGTACACTTTTCTCAAGAAGACCTATGCTGATATGACCCTAGAAATGTGCTTACTGTGCAGCAAAGAATCTAATGTGCATAGTAATGAAGGGTTCTAATGATAGAATCAAGCCCTGCGAACCATGTACTTCCCGCAAGAGCAAGTGTGGGGTTCTTCAAGACCTCCCTTCCATCGTTGATAAGGACGGAAGCATGGTTTATGCAGCAAACTCGTGGGGCGATCATGTGTCAAGATTCAAGAAGGATGACACCACTACTGCTCCAAAGCCTACAGAAGAGGAGCCACAGGTGCCAGACAAGGGAAAGTCGAAGGCCACGGAGGATGCAAACATCGGAGGTGAAGAATCCGGCAATGGCCAGAGTGAGGGTGATGGAGTTGTGGATGTTGTTTTTGAAGGTGAAGCTACAGTGAGTCGATTGTTCCACTATAGAATCCTTACTGAGTTCATCGGTAGCTCAATGTCGTCAGCCCCTCCAAACCAAATACAGGTGCTCGAGTAGACAAAAAGGTAAGTACCTTTGATTCCGTGTATCTGAATCACTTTTCAAATAGATACATCTCTTTTTCCTCCGATGTCTGCATGCAGGTTGACTCTTCCCCCGAACTGACGAACAACACAGAAAAACAAATAAGTGAGATCAAGGCGGCACTCTGCCAAGTTCAACTGCAAGGAAAAGGTATTGAGAAGAAGTTGCAAGAGTATGCCGGAGCAATGGAAGAGCTTGATAGAAAGTATACAGCGGCGCTCCTTTGCTTGCAACAACGCCAACCTCCGGACCATCACCCACGGATAGACCACCTCCAGGCAAAGATGATACAGGCCTTGAAGGTGCAAGAGCAAATGTGCAAAGAATTCACAAAATTCACCCAAAATCCGGGTCCGTTGGGAGATCAACTTCCTACCTTTCTGAAGAAGTTTGGGGAGAAATCAGACTGACTCTGCAGTCTCTACCACTAAATACCACACTCCGCTTACTGTTGTACTCTCTTTGCCCTGTAACCTTAATATGATACTTTCATTCGTGGGTATTGAATACAATCTGATGATAGAAAGAAACTACAAAACGGTGAGGCGCAAACAGAGCGAGAAAGTCGAAATACGGCCAGCACATCTCATGGCTCAGGCGAGTCATCATACCTTCTTTTGTCCTGTGGGCTCTTGCTGAGAGATTTCGAGTGTGGCAGGGGCAGACTTGTTACGGGCAGTAGGGGTAGGTGAAGTCGGAGTCTTATCCCAAGAGCGACGACCTGAGGAAAATGACAACCCAATATTACTCACCTCAAATGGCATCTGTCGTCCCACTCAACCTCATTTGTGGCATGTGTAACCCAAAGGGCTACCTTCAAACCCCAGGCATGACAATCTAGATAGTAGAGGGTGCACCAAGTCATCACACACGGAACAACAGGGACTCGCCTTGAATGCATGTATCAATGTTTCTATTCCTAACCACATCCCTCAAATGGCGAAGCAGGAAGACAGACAAACGAACAGATTGGGAAAATGAGTGAGAGGAAGTGAAGATTCGGAAGTCTGGTGAATAGTTGAGGTCCCGTGGCACAATCCTAATCAGGTGAGCAGACATTCACGCCTTGACTCTACCCGTAGATTTGGATATCGTTCTATATGTTGAATGAGCGACTTAAATGAATCTGATTGCTGCTCCTACCCATCTTTTAGTGCAGAAACATATTTCTCCCCAATACACCTACTAAATTCGGTTCTGGCTCCAATGGTGGAGTTTGAGTTTCAAGTCATTCAGCGTATGCCAGAACGATCAAGTCAGTCCAGGATGGTAGAGTCAAGGCTTGATATCACTGCCATGTATAATAGTGCACCTCTAGCCTGCACCTCTCTGAAGATGATGACGATGACACGACATCACCCAACAACTATGGCTAAGCGAGGGCAACATGCTGGTGCCCCCGACGACGACTCGGACGGCACAACTATGTGGTGCCTGACCGCCACCACTGCAACAAAAACAGTGCATATACCACTACCATGACAGCAAGCCCAAAGACAACGCAGCAGTACATCTTCGACGTGATGGGGAGAACGAGGCGCATTATCTTACTACCAAAGAAGGGGGATGGCAGAGGTATGCCACATTACTAGCATGACCACAAGGACGGCGTAATGATGTACCATAGCCTATGACGATGACGGTGATGTGAGAAGCTTGCTGTGCCACAACCAAGACATGACCATAATGGCGAGGACATGCAATGTCATATCCTCCGTTCACAACGACAACGCGCAATGGCGGAGGCGGTACAACTACCCCATGACTTGTCAACGATGTGCAATGGCTCTGTCGGGACGACGGCGACGGCGACAACACGCAGTGGCATACCTACCACTACGGGGACGACTTTCGGGAGTGAGGGTGATGCTCCACTAGCACTACTACCTTCACGGCGACGAGGGCAATAGCATGCAATGACCCCCCCCAGGATGGGCATGAGGGGGTGCAGCAACGCATTCACCAGCATGACGAAGAGGCTCAGTAGTGCACACCTCCGAAACGACAAGTGACGTAGGGGAAGGGGCGCGATAGCGCTGCCATTGCCATAGTGCCAATGGCAAAGCCAAGGCAGAGTGATACACTACGGGGAGGTGGCGCAATGAAGGGCGAGGGTGTGAGTGTACTTGCAATGATGCACCCACCACTTCAACGCTAACGGCAGGAGATGAGGCGATGCAATGGCCTGCCAACGACCACCAAGACGAGGTCACCACGACAAGGATACCAAGGACGCTGAGGTGGTGCAACGCCCACAACGGATGAGGGATTTGATGTCGCTCTTACCATAAGGTGGAGTATGCCGGATGAGTGTGACACCATGGCCACCGCTAGGACGGCGGCGAGGGCAAGGCCTTGCGATGGCCCAATGGACGACAAGGGCGAGGGGATAGCGGCATACAAGAGTGAGTAAATGGCGTTATAATTCATGCATTTTCATTGTGTTTCAATCTAAGAATTTGAGTGAATGCGAAGTTCACGAGTTACAGAAGGTGGCATGAGAACAGTGCATTCTCCTTTCGCTGATACAAGAATTGCAACCTTCGACATGGCACACCACCCCGTTCTGAAGAAACAATTGCAACTGAATGATAAAGGTGAATCATTTGACGGCAATTTAGATCAATTATAATTCATTTTTATATTTCAGATGTCCTAGGATTCAGGCTGGTGAGTCTTCATCTCTTCTAATTTAGGTGAAATAAAACTTCAGCAGAAATGTAAAGAATGCTCATCGGACGGAATGGCAATCTGTGAAGTAGCCACGAACCCGGTCGGCTTGATTTGGGGCTGTCGTCATTGCAGATCCAAGAAACGAAAGCAATGCACAGCATTATGAACTCCAACAGCCCTTCAGAAAGGATCAGTCGTCGTCTGCCCAAGCGGTAGTTGGGACCGCCTAGCGATCAAGCAAGTAAGAGTCGATTTGTCAGGGATGGATTTTCGACAGACAGCTTACAATCCAGTGGAAAATAAGGTCTCACAGATGAAGGCATCGCAAACAGTGGTGCTTCCCTCTCAGATTGAAGAGGGGCATGCAGTTTATGATCCTGGTACAGGATGGAGGAAGATCGGTTCCCTCGTGGTTTCATGGCGCCAACTTGGAGAGGAAAATGGTGTGTCAATCATGATTTAATGTTCTTGTTTGTTCGTATTAAGGATTTCAGTGACCCTCTGCATCAAGAGACCCACCAGTGATCATGTCATTCAGTTGGCAGAACTCCGCACAGATTCACGCTCACTAGAAGATCAGGGCGTAGAGAACGACATCAAACAACTTGGGACCTGCATTGATCTATTGGAGCGAGTAGCTTCCAAAGGAATGATTGGTTCCTCCCTAACATTCGGCTGGCTGTATGGTGACCTAGAAAGTATGTTATTGGTGGGTTGCAAGGAAAGGTTGTCATTTTCGGTGAGGATCCAGGAGTTAAATGATGCGATCACACAGGAAGAAGGAAAACGAACACAATTAGCTGCCCAGTTGAATCCTTGATTGTTACTTGAGTATGAATGTGCAATCGAACTCAAGGTTATCACTACGCTTATAAATCTGAAATCGTAAATCTATCAAACGGTGACAACCAAAAATGAATATGTGGTGATAGTTGTGGTGAATTTTGACACCAGCAAGTGGCCACAAACATTCAATGACCATTGTGAAGCCGGTGGGACAATAAGCGTCCAATAAGCGTTCAGCAAGTTCATCTTATAAGTTCTGTAATTGTGAGAATTTGATTAAATCTTCTTTGCCCCTTCGACTTACCATTTCAATGGCCACCAGTATTGCTCCACTCGCAATGCCTGCTTCGGCGGTGGCATCTCTTCTTCCAAATCCAAATTTGTCAATTCTGGAGTTCCTCAACTATCCGCTTCCACCTCGATCACGGGCAGACTCGTCCCGAATTTCACTATCTCCTGTGGCATATCTTTGTTTTGATGAATCCAACATCGAGGCCGTGGAAACTCTACAGACGATCCCTATCCCACCCTCTGACCAAGTCAAAGTGCTCCTTCTCTATGTCGCTAAGTTATCATCGGGTGCCGGGAACAATGACCTTCCCCGATCTGTTCAGTGCGCTCACCTACGAGATGACGTGATTGCCAGCTACCTCCCGCTCTGGGCCATAACCTACTGGGCCGAGATTTTGAACCTGCTTGACCGGCACCGACATCCATGGAACAAGGCAGAGAGGAACCTGGAGCAGCGGACCCAATTCCACAAGAAATGTCACCACAATGATGGTCATCCCTTGGCATCCCAGGCCCACATGATGCTGGGAGAGCTAACATGGTTCGGCGACACTCAAGGTTTTCAGTCCCAAGAAGCTATCTCCAACCTTGCGGACTATATGACAGAAGAATGGCTCGCTGACACACACAAAGAGCAAATGTTGGACCTTCTCAGCTTCGCCGTCCACCGAAAGCATGGATTGGAAGTGGTATTTCAAAATACATTTTTTCACTTCTACTTAAACACAGCATACGACTCACGCGGCTCTACATACCATGGGGCACCTTCTTTCACGAATGCCAGGGCCTTAGGGGAAGAGCTAGGAACTGGTCAGCAGTCCAGCGTTGCCTTCATCTCAAATGTTACAGGCGACCATTGGGTCGCCACCATTCTCGACTTTAGGCAACGTTGCATTCGATACGGCGACTCTCTTGGGCAGAATCCCAATAGCAAGTTTCTCAGTGTTCTCCAATGGTGGACTAAGCACCATACAGGAAACATATTCCCGACGGTCAATCTTCAAATCCCCCGGCAAGAAGACTCTTACTTCTGTGGTGTATTGGCAGTTAACGCTCTCGCACATTTCTACCTTCTGAATGAATGTCTGCTTATGGATGCTCAGCGGATGGACGATGAACGGCTGAAGGTATTCTTAGCAGTTGCAAGACACCATCTAAGCCATGTACGTGTAAATGTTTTGGATGATTAGCTGAGATACCAACTGTTCTAGATGCCGGAACCTTCGCCGAAGCATTCTTACGACTTCAGCTACTCCAAGTCCTGTCTTCGTGAATATGCAAGCGCTTTATCAACTGCTGGTACCATAACGGACACCCAACTCAAGAGTGTGAAGACATTCTCTTCGCAAAGGGATTCTACAGGAATGCTGATTGTTCTCCCTGACCCTCAGCCTTCTCCCATGACAAGCCTAGTGGAAGACCCAACATACTCAAAAGATCCGGCTTGGACCCAATTTGTGGTGGAGGTCCAACTTGCGATAACTGTGTATGAGATTTAAGAAATATTTAGTTGCTTTCCGCCACCAAACACGCCTCTTTGGAATATCTTTTGGGCCAGGGTGGAGATCATGATGGTACACAATCCTCCACTAGCAATGCAGATGCTAATTCTCCATGACAGAATGCAGTTTCGATACTTCTTGGGGAAGCAACATTGCAAGGGATGTCCCCAAATATCCCAGAATCCCTTCGCTTCCTCTCTAGCACTGGCGCTGATATGTGGTACCAAGATACTGTGGACTCTATTCCGAGATCAAAATTCGCCGAGATGGTAGTCAGCTGCATGGCCCCCGAAATCGATGAATGGTGGAAGAAGTCGAAGGGGTTAGTGGGCGATCTGCTGTTACCAGAATGGAGATACTGATGTTCTGGGGAAGCAGAAACAAGCTTAGTACGTTGTCTCCTCAAAATGAGATGCAAGGTCCTGATGAATGTAGATACGGAATCACCTGGCACGCCAAATCATCATTCCTTCGCAGAGTCACATTTCTCTGGTACAGACAGATCTGCAAGAATCGATATGCGCGATTCGGCGAGCCAATACACTGATCCAACATCTGTGCAATTCCTCTGATCATCAAGTACTCAAGGAGAAAGTAGGCGAGGTACATCAAAAACTGATCAAAAAGGACCCTTCCAGTAAAGCGATTCTAGAAACTGGACAATGGCACCCGGCGATCACCTCAAATGCTTATGAAAAGATGGCAGCAAGTATGGAGCTTATAGAATACTTGGAGCAATCGATGCATTTATAGCGGGGAATCTAATCTTTTTCTCAATACCGTAGAGCTATATTACCATTAGCCTGCTTGTTTAATGATATTGTTTTGCGCCATGTGGATTGAGAATGTTGCACTATCCAGTTCAGTATTTGACCCAGCACTTATTTGTGCTACCTCTGTACTATGATGTCATGAGTGCATATTTGTTTCGCCGCTCTACATTGCATGAGCACCATCATGACTCTGACCTGAACACCCTAGTCATCACAGGTATGGGCTAGCCAACCTGCTGACCCGCCATGGCCATGGCCATGACCTGGCATACCATTAAGTTGACCTCCCGCCAAACAAGCAACCCAACACCGCTGGCGACGAGAGCGATGGTACAAAACAGCACCCTGCCACCACCGCCATCGCGACGACGGCACGCCGCTAAGGCAGGCAAGGGTTGTGCAACGGCATATGTACCACTACCATGCGGTGACCGTCGAGGAGTGGAGAGCAGCACCAGTGCGACGACCTTGATGGGTTTACTTATCCAGTTGCCTATCTACATCAGGTAATTAGACAATACTCATAGCTACTCATTGACTACTCAAAGTTGAATAAGTAGTTTTTGAGTAAATGCAAAATATAAATAAGTAGGTTCCACTGCTCAGAGGCCTACTCCCTCGCTATACTTATTCATCACTTACACAAGTGAATAATAAGTGCGTGTTAAGTACATTGTAAGTAACACAATACGGGCCACACGGTAAGTTCCACTCGCTCCCTTTGTCATCGCCATCGTCGTCACTGTTCAGTGCTCCATCACCATTGTAGTAGTAGCACAAGCGATTACGATGTTCTCGCTTGCCTTGTCATGGTGAGTATGCCCTGACGTCTCTCTTCGACCTCGTCAGCACGATAGTGATGAGAGTGGCGCACACCTGTGTGCCGCTCTCCTAGGCATCGCTCTCGCTTGCTCGTCATCAGTGCCATTGTGGGGGCACACCCTTGCACTGCCTTTGCCGTCGACGTCGTTCGTGTGCATGTCGCCCCTGCCTCGTTACATCAGCAAACCACTAATTTTCACACAGTTGTCACAGGATTTACAGCAACATCACAGCATGTCACAGTGTGACAGAGCAACTGAGTCATAGTGTCACAGTGTTACAGTGACATCACAGCATGTCACAGCGTCACATGGCAACAGCGTCACAGTGTCACAGTGTTACAGCAGGGCTACAGCCATATCACAGTGTCACATCACATCACACAGGCACAGGGTGACAGCGCTACATGGGTAACTAGGGTAGATAGCCTAATAAAATGTAGTAATAAATTCCTAATAGTGTGGACTTAGAGAAATTTTGGGCGAACAGATCACATGATTCACATTGTTCGAATTCCGTTTCGCTTACACACAACCCAAACTACTACACACTCGTTGCACCCGACCTCTCTCCACCCGTCAGTCAAGCTGTCGCGCGTCACCTCCCGGCTATACGCTCCATCCCATGTGCCATCACGCACCACTATCCGTCTCACCACACCCACCTGCGCATGCGCTCACCCACCACTGACAACATCATACCACTATCACTACCACCACACGATGACAAGGTCGGAGGATGCACAACAGCGCACCACCACCACCACAACATCGACGACCTGGGCAAGGGGAGGGAGAACGTAACACTCGGGCTGAGGGACGATGTGGCGAGAGTGAGGAGGCACAACAGGTACGCCCTCACTACCACAACGACGATGGTAGTGCGGTGACCTGCCACAGATCGCGACGACGATGGCGGCGATGCAACAGCTCACCACCACCACTACCATGCGCAACGACACGCAAGCGGGGGAATGACGACGGCAAGGACTCCCATTACCGTGAGGACAAGAGGGGGCGTGCAACAGCCCACCTCCACCAAATAGACGAGGGCGAAAATGCGCAACGGCGCACTCACTACCTCAGCGCCGGTGACAACAGTGGTGACGGGGCAGAATGGCACACCCACCACCCCACCCCGAGAAGTGACGGCAGGAGCAGCGGCAGCGGGGGACCCACCTCACTGTAACGACAAAGATGGCGACGGTGCGCAACGGTGTGCCCACCACCACCACCCTACTCGTGTGCTCACGATGGCGAAGGCATGGGCGAGGGCACGCAATGGCGCACCCACCACGATGTCGACGGCGACAAGAGTGCAGCGGCGCAGCGGTGTGGTCACCACCACTACCACCTCACCCGCATACCCACAACGATGACGGCGCGGGCGAGGGCATGCAATGGCGCACCCACCACCATGACGCCGAAGTTGACAAGGGCGCGGCAGCACAGCAGTGCGACCACCTGCAACGGTGTCATCACCCCGTGTGCCCACAACAACAGCATAGGCGAAGGTATGCAACGGTGCACCCACCACCACAACCCCCACGGCGACAAGGTCGAGGCGGCGCAATGGCGCAGTCACCACCACCAATGCGCCCATGACGACGGCATGGGCGTGGCCGTGCAACAGCACACCTACCACCACGATGGCGATGGCGACAAGGGTGCTGTGGCGCAATGGTGCAGTCACCACCACCACCCCACCTGCAGGCCCACAACGACAATGGCATGGGCGAGGGCACACAACGGCGCACCCACCACCACGACGCCGATGGCGACAAGGGCGAAGCGGTGCAACGGCAGCATGCTCTCCTGCATACCCACCGTCGCCGCCACCGCCATCACCACCACTATATGGTGACAACACGTCATGACTAAAGGAACGGGAATAGGGTGGCAAGTCCTAACATGGTCCTCTGGTGCGCAGTGCCAGGGAAAAGATAATCGCCAAGTGAAGAGACTCACTTGACTTGCAGAGTTCTTGGTGAAGGTATAGAGATAATCTCCTTGGAGATTATCTAGTGGGCGATAGAACGATATGAAAGAAGCGAAGATAAAAGCTTATCTTAACCGTAAATACATGAAACTATTTATATGTTTCAGGTACATATGGGAATTTCCTAATACAGCATAGCAACACGGGGCATGAGGATGCCATGAGGCATCGGGCTATGCAGGGCTGTGTGCCATGAGGCACTAGGCTGTGTTAGTTTAAACTCAGCAAACACTGCCTCCCTATTGTTCTGCACTGCCATATTTCAAATATATAGCCATGCTGACAGATGCTGTGCGTAAGGCTATGCTGCTGACTGAGCAGCTTACCAATCCGCTTATATAGCATTAGTCATACTCATTTGTCATGAATATTGCAGAATGTCTATGACTGATCACTCTACTGATCACTCTACTGATCAGCTTGAGTGTCAGTTGTAAGTCAGTAAGTCCAAATCAGTCCGAGTCAGTCCGCTATCCGGTTTAATCCGGTTCCGGACTGTATAGCTCCGGACTGTCTTGATCTGGACATCTGTACTTCCGGACTACAGTCCGGAGTACCAGAGTTCAGTCATTTCGACACTACCCTCACTCCTCGTGGTGGTGGTGGGTGTGCCGTTCTGCTGTCACCACTGTTGTCGCTGGCACTGAGGTAGTGAGTGTGCCATTGTGCATTTTCGCCCTTGTCGTCATCTATTTGGTGGCAGTGGGTTGTTGCACACTTGTCGCACGTGGTAGTGGTAGTGGTGGTGAGCCATCAGCAAACCAACCATAGGCTGTACAGGTCTGGACAGACATGTGTAGTGTCACAGACATTATAGAAAGATACTTACTATTGCAGAGGTTCACAGGCCTGTGTAGGGCTGTGAACTCGGCAGATGAAACGGCCCCATTGCAGAATTCTTGGCTGCACAGATCACACAGGTATCCACAGATGTCGACAGAAATCATATATTCATGTACACTATACAAACAATTTATACTAATCCATCTCCATCCTCGTCCTCGCAGTCCTCATCGCGGGCACACAGCTGCACCACCCTCATCCGCCTCGTTCTTGTTGGTGTGGCGCCGCCGTTCGTCCTCGTTTTTGTCCTCATCGCGGTGGACGCGCAGTTGCGTTGCGTCGTCCTCGTCCTTGTCACCGTGGTGTGCAGTGGTGCCATTGCACCTCCTCGTTATCCACGTCGTCATGGTTGTGGTTGGCGTACCGTTGCGCCACCTTGCTTTTTGCCTGCCCTGTCGTCGCCGCATGGTGGTGGTGAGTAGGGCATCGCACCGCCCCGACGCTCGTCGTCATCCACCCCCTGCGGCATCCAGGTCGTCGTCGTGTGGTGGCACACCATTGCGCAGCCCTTGCCCGCCCTGTCGTCGTGTGGTGGTTGTAGGGCAGCAGGCAGGCCATTGCCTTGCCTTGCCCTCCCTGTCGCTATTCCTTGCCCTCGTTGTCGCCGGCAGTGGGGTGGTGGGTGTGCCGTTGCGCCCCCTTGCCCTTGTCGTCGTCAGCGGTACGGTGATGGTGCACCGTTATGCCCCCTTGTCGTCGTCATCGTCATCGTTGGGGTGGTGTGTCCGCGCCCCCTCGTCCGCATCCTCGTCATTACGGTAAGGGTAAGCGCGGTGCTATCCCCCTGCCCATGCCGTCGTCGTGGCGTGCCTGCACCCCCTCATGCCGCTCCTCGTCGTCATGGTGGGGTAGGCGCGCCATTGCGCTACCGTCGTCGTGGTTGGTGTACCTGCACCCCTTCGTCCTGCTCCTCGTTGTCGGCGCCGTGGTGGTGGTGTGCCGTCACGCCCCGTCGCGCCGCCGCCGTCATGGTTGGTGTGCCCACACCGCCTCGTCCTGCCTCTCGTCGCCGGCGCTGTGGTGGTGGTGTGTGTCGCGCCCCCTCGCCCGCACTCTCGTTGTTAAAGTGGGGGTGGACGCGCTGTCGCGCTACCGCCGTCGTGGTTGGTGTGCCCACACCGCCTCATCCTGCCCCTCGTCGTCGGCGCTGTGGTGGTGGTGTGCCGTCGTGCCCCCTCGCCCGCGCCATCATTGTTAGGGTGGGGGTAAACGTGCTGTTGTGCCGTCGTCATTGTGGTTGGCGTGCCCACCCCCCTCGTCCTGCCCCTCGTTGTCGGTGCCGTGGTGGTGGTGTGCTGTTGCCCCCCCTCGCCCGCGTCCTCGTTGTTAAGGAAGGTGAGGGTGGACGCGCCGCCCCCCTCGTCCGCGTCCTCATCGTCACAGTGGGAGTAGACACCCCGCTGCGTCCTCTTGCGCCCCCTCGGCTCGCCGTTGTCATTGCGGTGGGGTCAATGGGTGTGCCGTTGTGTCCTCACCATCGTCGTCGTGGGCAGACCGCTGTTGGCGCACACGATTTTTCCATGTCGCCGCGGTCGTTGGCACTGTGGTGGTGGAGATGGTGGGGGACGCTTTACCACGTCGCCGCAGTCGTCGTCGGCGCTGTGGAGGTGGGCACGCCGTTGTGTACCTTCACCCACGCCGACGTCGTCGTGGACACGCCGTTTTGCGTCCTCAGTGGGGGTAGGCATGTCGTGGGTGTGCCCTCGCCGTCCTCCTCGTTTTGGTGACGGTGGAGCCATCACGTCGCAGTCGCCCTAGCGCATGATGGTGCCAGGTGGTGGGCTGTCACGTCGCCGCCGCCGTCTTCAGAGTGGTGGGGCCGCTCTGTTGCCGGGTCGGGGTCATTCGTGTGGTGGGCACGCCATCGCGTGCCCACGC
>JBBPUG010000405.1:0-24270 GCA_038094535.1 Tubosaeta aff. alveolata
AGATGAGCTTAGCTGGTAATATCATGTGTTGTCAGGAACTGTCAGAAACGAGTCGAAAATAATCGATTGTCAGGTCTAAATACATGAAAAGGTGTTATCTGGTATTATCAGGAGCTCGATAAATGGCTGTCTTAAGCGCTTTTGGGGATGGCCTGATAAGGTCGGCAGTAACTGACGTGCCCTGGAAAAATCTGACAGCCCGATATTACCTGATTTGACCTTATCAGGGCTGGTCAGAATTTGACGATGTTTGTGATGGACCTATGTACGCGGCACAAGTACATTCATTGACGGAAGGTGTGGGAATCTGCTGAGTCACCAGAAGTCAGATGAAACCTACAAACAGTACCAGCAGAGCCAAATGAATACAATTCAGCCATGACAAGCTTGACACATTAAATAGTATGCGACCAAAAATTCTACAAATACGCCATATGCCCAATTTGTATTAGGAATGTAGGGCCATCAGTGAATCCGAGGTGGTATCATACCATCGGCTACCGTCGGCTACCAGCGGCTACCAGCGGCTACCAACGCCTACCGCTTGTTGTGCACGCTGATGCTAGTTCAGTCCTCGTTTGAGACCGCACATCACCCTGCAATGCATGCATCTCCAAGTGCTAGTAGACAGTACCATCATCCTCCATGTTCTGATCCTCTGGATGTGCACAGACATCCACGAACACCATTGTAGGTAATGTCATGTTTTCACGAGCTCTGAAGTGCGAGAATACACCAAAGCCAGTATCGACACCTGACGGACAGTAGTGAACATTTCGGTCGTAGAGTTCTCGTATGTTGATAATGAAGCGGGGCAGCACAGAATACAAAAGCATCAAGCTCAGCAAGTCCATGAATGGCTTCACCGTGCTCAGCTGATTTTGAAATGCATATACGATTGCCGCCTGGATGTCATGTAATGTGCGCCTAAAGAAAGGGAGAGTTTATTTGAGTGATAAATTTCGTGATGCAGGGATTAAATAGCAAGCACGGAGAATGTAGAAGTGAAAGAAGCCAACAAAAACGCGGAGACGTACATAAAAAAGTAGAGGATTCCATCCCTCACGAAGAGCCTTATGTATCAATTCGGCTGCCACTTCTTCGTCGCTTTGTACAGCTCAACTGACTCCTTCAATGTTCGGATGATGGGGAAGATCAACAACACAATGGACAAGGCGAATGTGGGGGTAGTGAATGTCCAATAAGGCGATGCAAGGTTATATGTGAAATTGCAAATCTGGATGTCCAGAATCTGGGTGGCTGTCACTGGAAAAGACCTGAATTAGTTAGGGAGACAGGGTCCAGCAACTTGGATATACCAGACATATAGGTATTGGGATTGTCAAAAATAGTGGCAAAAACAAAGGCGATGATTGTTCCTGGCACGAATACGCAAAGGAGGAGACCAAGAATGATCATGGATCTACCCCACATGGCATAAATACGCATGATCATCACAACTGCAATAAAGATCAACATGGGAATGCGTTAGAAAAGAGGCAATTTACAATCAACGGCAGCATAAAATATAAGCGATGTAAACTGGAGTACTAGAAAAAAAGTGGTACCTTTGGAATAGTCAGGCTCGATTAAAACGTGTTGTGAAGCGATGTACTCACATCTGTACAATTATCATTACCTCAGTCTGCTAGTCAAATCAGAATCATACATCTATAAAGTGTCACATAACCAGCAAGGACATAGAGTGGAAAGACTGACTACCACCGAAGCCGGAGAGAGTGTGCAGGTCGCTACAAATATATTTGATCAGGCGATCATCCAATTCTCAGTGTACTTGGGCATACTGTATGACATTAGTCTTGAACATGGATGCAGGTTTAACAAATCAAACAACCATACAAATTGCAAGCCACTTACATGGCTAAACAAATTCCCAGGTAACGAACCTGTGAAACGGTTAGATCGAGAGGGAGACAAAAATATGTACATGCTATTAGAAACAGGGTAGAAACCCATGTCCAGGACCTGCACTGTGCTACTGTCAGACCTGACTCTTTGGAAATGCGATCCTGGGTGCCGATTGAACCCTCACCCAGATGTATTCCACCTTGTCAATTCGTTAGCCAAGGTTTGCCACGAAAACGAACTTAAACACCTCTCTTGGAAAAGTGATGCCTGAAGTGGTGGTAATGACGGACCACACCAGCATATATAGGTGCACCACTCACAATAATCATATATGACGCCAGTGGCTAGAACGACTGGGTTGGACCACTGTGAGATTTTTCATTCACCAAAGTCGCGAGAGTGCATACCGCATGCATAGTCGACTAGCCGAAAATACTCCACGGCAGACTGCAATCCGGAAGACATGGCGAAGTGGCAGTTGAGTAGCGCCGTCTATGGGAGAGCGGTCCGAACCGCCACGCCTGGCACTGCCGTTAATCTCTGCCTTATCAAAATGTAGCCAAATGAGAACGGCAGCTGTACGCACATGCAATGTTTTCAAAGGGCATCTCATCAATCAAGTCAAGTCACCGGCGGCGGATGCCGCGACGTCCTGTCGGTTTGAAATGCCCGCCAATACTGATGCAGTTCTCAGGCGACACTCTGGCAGCGTCTCCCGTCCACGGATTCCCTAGTACTATTGTCTCGATTTTTCCCCGTGACTCTTCCGAACCACCTGAAGCGATATCTTATCTAGACCATCTTTTTGTCCGATCTCCTCAGGCCTCAGGCCTGGGATGTCATCTACAAACGTAACTTGTCGCACCTTCATTGGCAATGGGATGAATGTGCTCGTCCCGTGCGCTTGGGCACACATCGCTCGGGTTTGCAAGGGTAGCTTTAAGAGGCTTGTGCATCATGGCGATTCAGAACTCGGGTGAGCCGAAGGCTTGGCTGTTGATACCGCCTCCGTATCTACATAGGCCAAGCGAACTCGAGGTCGACTTTCCCCGGACGAGCAGCATTTCGCCCACGGATTCTCTGCGCTTGCGAACAAACACCTCTGAATGCAAGATGCGAGTACTTATTTCCAAATTCCAATGATTTGGAACGCGGCGACTTACTACGAAATGATGACGACCTCAAACTTTATTCCGTGTTTTCAGCATGTCTTTAGTCCCACAACTCAGTCCGAATCCCCAAGGAGCCTACCGACCCAGATCTGTGTTCGGTATTACATGCCGGTCCTGTAGATACCTTTGGCTACCATCGGCGGTGAGGCCTTGAGGTCCGGATGTCCGTTTCCCGCGTTCCCCTCGTTTTGTTCACACGCTTCATTGTTTTCTTAGCGAAGGGTAACTGAACTGATAGACGATTCTAGAAAGGACATAATATGCCAGAGCGCGCAAGATTCTGCTGCTTTGCTCGCCATTCCACGCAACGAATATTCATTCCATGATTTGTACGAATTATGGATCATGAGTCTGACATTTATATCATAAAACCACATTGCGCTGTACGTTGTCCTATGCAGTGTAGGTAGGAGAACGACATGAACGGCGTAGATGCAATGTATATGCTCTGTACGTAAACTGGACATGTACAAGGTGGTCTGGTTTGGTTTTATCAAGGTGACATGCGTGTAAGAGCTGGGCGCTCCACAAGCAAGTTGCAGTCCATATTCACATATACGTATAGTTGAGATCTACTGAGGAACCTTGTCGGATGGTGAAGTAGAGCTCAACCGGGAAGACATCTTTTCGCGCGATTATCCCCATCCCAACGTACACGATGTAGGAGATCATTTATTGTAATTTCATAAAAGATAACCGATGTGTAACATGCAACCGTCCAAGGCTGACCCTGACAGACAACTCCATGGGGTATACGATGAGGATGAGAACCTTGCCATGATGGGACAGGCGATCGACGCGCCACCCCCATCATCCAAAGGTCGGTGTCCGTAACCCCGACGGCTGTGGGACAAATAACCGTGGACCGACCCCCAGTGCCCCGGACCCGTCCCCCTGTCCGGAGGACATAAAATGCGGGGGCGAATTCGCCCACATGTACACTGGCCGCGGGAACTGCGCCTCTGGCGGTCCGCCCTGTTGAGGCAACCCAGACGGGTAGACGAACAGGGGTTGCGCAACGTAGGCGGGCGCGAGCACCTGTGGTTGGCTCCCGTGGCTGTCTGTCGACGGAGGGCCCTCGTGCGACGGTGAGCCGGATCCTCCCCCACCCACCTGAGTGGGTTGCGTAAACAACAAGTTGGCGCTCGAGCCAAGTATAAACGGAGTCGGGATGACAGGTCCAGGATTACCTGTCCCTGAGGTGAGAGGTAGTTGTGGAGGGAGCAGCCCCGTCGTCGACGGCCCCGCGAAGAGGTCAAGCTGTTTTGAACGCGAGGTGTACCACGACGAGCCCTTGTTCTTGTATATGGGTCGGCTGTATCGTCGTGTAGTCGCTTCGCCAGGTACATAGATGCTGGATACGCCCGAAGAGGCTATCCACGGGAGTTGGTTAAGGTCACGGACGAACTTGCCTGCGCGGGCAATCTGGGAACGGATGGACTCGGCCGGGGGAGGACGGATGGGGGATTCCATTTTCATAAAGTCAGCAGACGGTCGTGGTTCAGCAAGGACGGGAGTGGAAACATGGATGGATGCCTCCGCGAGAATAGGCGTAGACATGGCGTTAGGGAGGTCACCTTCCCGCTCAAAGGGAGCGCGACTCGACGTGGAAGTGTCGTCCGAGCGAGAATGGGAGCGTGGTCGGCGCAACGACGGATGAAGGATAGGGTCGATGCGTTCAAGTGAATGTTCGCGGACTGAAGAGAGCAATAGGCGTTCTCGTCGTCCATCGCCACTCGCATCACTGTCCGTATAGTTACCCAGTCGTGGGCGTGGCGATACTGACGAAGCGCGTGGAGGGCTCTCGAGGCGCTCTACGGTGGGTATGTCGTCCGAGTTGGACGAAGCAATACCCGGCATGACAGGGCCAGCGAAGCGGGGTAACGGCGGACGACCCGTTTCGAACATACCCGCACCCGTCCCTCCGACCCCTTGCCTCCCTGGCTTTCCATGGTCCCTCAGCCGACTCCTTGACATGACCTTCGGTATCCGTCGTAGCCCGCTGACGAAGTCCCCTACGAAATTTCTCTTCTCGCTCTTTCCATTCATAGCCACGGGCACCACCTCACTAAATCCGTACCCATGCCCTCGATATTGACACTCGTCGCGATCATCCACACTGACAGTCATGTATTCGGCATCCAAATCCGATTCCGCGATCGTCGGCGCGGACCTGCGTAAAACAGGTGTTGGGGTGCGTGTCTGTTGGGACCCGTACCGGGGTGTCTGCGGCGTGTGCGTGTGAGCGGAGGGCAGCTGGGATGAAGGGTTGGATATCCAAGTGACATCTCGCAAGCGGGGTTGGCCGCTGTGGCGGGAATAACGGTCCCTAGGAACGCCATCTGCGAGTGTGTCCCGTCCGCCGCTGTGTGGGCGGGAGAAACTCGTGTCGATACGGATGGGGCCTATTCCTGGGTAGTCCGTCATACTGTGTAGCAGTCGACGTCGGGTGGGACGTTGGTTTGTTGACAGATGTAAGCGAGTGGTCTAGAGAAAGACAATGGAAAAAGGTCGATGTTGCAAGACGGCGTCGCAGGCGCAGACGGGATAGGGCAGGTAAAAGCCGCAGGCGAGAGCGCAAATGGAATGGGTGGACACGAGGCGACACTGGAAAGGGGCCAATTACGGTTACCGCGTGCCCGTGGCATGCCATAGAACATGCACAGTAGAACAAGACAATCTGGCACTAGCAGTTATTGGCATGACTATTGGTCTTGAGATCCCTGTAGATGCATCTTTCATTCTTGAAGATGACTCGTAGAGCGACGAGACGGAATCGGAATGACTCGTGATTGAGCTTGAGGTGATGGTCAAGGGTTTTGCTAGAGCTCATTTCAAGGCGAAAAATATTTCATTGAATATATACCCACGACTGTCGCACCGAAGGAGGCTGAGCGCTGAGGTGGTGACGTGAACCGCGTTGGAACCCTCGACTTGAAGAATGTTATCATCCATGCCCGCTCATTGTCACGCCCACGGTCCAGGAAAAAGAAGCCGTTGTGTCATTCTTTAGTTCAGGGAGCGATGAAAATGAAATCGGCTTTTTCCAGGCAAGTCACCCGGAACTTTCTATCGTTACGCCTTGGACGTTGTTCGGCGATTCATCTTACGTTGGCTTTTACTATGTCTACATTACTCAGGTACGAGTCAATGCAACTGAGACGCTATCGGTCCAGAAGGAGACCGGCGGCATTGAACACAGATCTCACCAGATCCCATCATTGAGGCACTGTAATGTCACCTACTCCACTAATGAGATGCCCTACGAAGACGGCTGACGACAATTTCAAGCCTTCAAACCTGTTGTACGTCGTCTCTCGAAGGTTCTGGTATTATCTGAGTCGTTCACCACTTTATAAGTCATGCTGAGTTGGATTATTCATTTAGCCTTCAAGCTTTGTCAGACTAGGCACGAAATACTCCGATGCTCATCCAACGTTGCTGTGCAATGGAGCTGTACAACGGGGTGAGGCTGCAATGACGATCGCACACGTCGCTTTCCGCTTCTTCCGGCCCCACTGACTCTAAAGAGAGGCTGATGGAAGCTTCCCCGTCAAACCCGGGTCTCCATCGTCAAATCTCCGCCAGACGTCAAAGAAATCATAACTAACCGTATTAGAAATCATTGCCCTTTTGCAAGTACGTCACGACAAAATGACGTTTGCCTACTCAGTGAAAGCGCGTCTCTATATAATGGGTGGCCATGGCGGTAGATTGCTAAACCAACCAACCAACGATACGTACGAGCTTTTCGGTTATTCGCTTTCCTCCTACGCCTCCCAAAATGAGCACAAGCATGTTTCCGGTAGTCGATCAACCCTCTTCCAATCCTCGCCGATCTAGTACACCAAACCCATCTTTACAGCGAGGCAAAGCTTGCCTGTCGTGCCGGTATGTGTCTCTGTTTCGTTCGTCGGTCACCCATCCCATATATTCTCTCCAGTCGCAGAAAGATGGTGAGAATCCATTACTCAGTCACTCTACATCTCGTCTCAGTGACTCATCACTCCGGTCGCTCAATAGAAATGCGATGGCCTCAAACCGGTCTGTACACCTTGTCTTCGCGGCGAGCGTGTCGAAGATTGTGAATACACTGACGGCCCACGGCGTCCGCGGACGCTGACGTTGGAAGAAGATATCGCACGATTAAGAGCAAGGGTACAAGAATTAGAGAATCCAGAGGATGTAATGCCTTCTGTGCAACTCCATCCTCCATACGCGGATGGATGCACCGCCGTGAGCAGTGCAGGATCCACCCAACAGCCATACGCATCGTCCACTGCCTCCTATCATGCGGTGAGGCATCCTCGACCTTGTGGGTCACAAATGGGTGTGTGCAATGTTTTCCAGAGGTTTGTGCTCTAACGAGACCATAGATGAGCCCCACCATGCTAATTTTGAGACTGACATTCACCTGCATCCTGGCCGCGCGTAAGCATGTCTCCCTCCCACTTCATCGTCTGACACTAACCTCATCTCGGTGTCTTGCACGATAGGCTATCCGTCATTACGCCGCACGCAGCTGAAATCGGTTTTTTTCTCGACGTTGATCGCCTTCGTACCCAAGGTGCCCACGTTTTGCCCGCCTTACAAAGTGCAGTCGCACTGTGGTCTGTTCACATTACATCGATACGCGAATCGGATCACGGCCAAGCCCGCGAACGAACTCAAACACTCTGCTCCAACCTTCTGTCCCAAACTCAAACTCAACTTGCTTCGGCCCTCAGTACCGTTGACGCCGAACCCGACCCTGCCGTCTTTCTCCACCTGGTTCAGGCCGGGATATTGTTGTCGTATTACATGCAACGGATCGGCCAATTGGTTGGGGCGAGGTATTATGCCAGTGGGACGTGGGCATTGGCGACCATGTTAAAGTTGTATCAGAGGCCTCGCCCGCTCGGAAGCGCTGTACAAGAAGATCGGGTTTCACGGGAGGAGGCAGTGAGGCAAAGAAGGGGGGATGGGAATATGCGTGTGCCTGGGTTTACGTTGGGGGCATGTGCCAGGTGGTCGCAACCGTTGGACGACATCGAAGCCGAAGAAAGGGTGCGTGCATTTTGGGCGGTGTACGCCCTCGACAGATGGTTTAGTGCGGTCTGCGAAAAATCTCGCCAACCGCTCATGACGGACGGGTGCGCCCTGAACACGATAACGGTACCGTGGCCCGGCATGAGGGGGACGAATGAGGTCAGTGTCTTGCCTAATTTTACTGCATGGCCGTCACACGACGTTAATTTTCAGGCGGGGACGAGTCCCATCCAAAAATTTCTGAACGATTCAGACCATGATTTCACAAAAGATGGTTTAGCAGCAATGCATGCCAAGGCCTCGGTGTTGCTTGGGGAGGCGACCACAATTTCTACTTCGTATGAGGCTGGTACGCCACCTCGCTCTTTATCTTGTTATTATGTACTTCTTAATTAATCCTCGTTTGGACTAGACTCCACAATCAGCCAGTCGCCCGCGTTTCGAGCGCGTTTCGGAGCCTCGGATGCACTGCTTCGCCAGTGCCTGAGTGCTGTGGTGACGATGTCGACTGGCTCGCATGGAAACCTGCCACAGACGGAAGACCTAGGGCAGGTACTCGTTACGGTTCATCTGATCGCGCTTGCACACATCACCCTCCATCAACCATTTATCTCAACGTATGGACCTTCTCGAAAACGTTGTATCGAGGGCGCACTGGGAGTTGTCCGGGTGCTAGATCGGATGGGCCCCGAGGTGGGGGTTATCAGCCCCATCTATGCGGTACTTGCTAGTCCTCCACGGACATATGATGCGAGACTGATCTAGATTGTTGTAGCGTGTTTGGACAGTGCTGTGCCTCGTACTACACGCCGAGGTCCATCGCCTCCGCGCCCGACCAGTAGTGGATCCCCCGCACCGCAGAGAGGAGGGTGAAATGATGCAAGCAATCCGGAGATTGGTAGGCGTGTTGAGCGCATTGTCACAGCGTTGCCCAAACCGTTGTAAGTCTTTCGTGTGATCTCGGAGATCGGGTCTGATGTCGAGATACAGTTTTCACGGCCAACATTGAGGCGGTGTTGCCCGTCCTCGAATTGATCGCGATCTGATAACTAGTATGATGACGGCAAGGAGAAGGAGCGGGTGTTGCCGAGGGGATGAGAATTACCGAGAGTCGAGGTCACAGCTCACGTCTAGTAACCATTTGGCCTTGAGGACATCGCAACGTACTCTATAGTAGTCTCGAGATAGATATGCGCCTAATTTCCGTAGAGGTTAGCTAACTCCCCTACACACGGCCCCCACGATTATGTATCCAGGATAGCAAAAGGTGATGTCGCTTGTGGTGCTAACGAGGACCTAAGTCATCAACGAGGGACCATCAAGGGAGGAGAACGAAACCCACAAGACGGTGAGAAACTGGGCTTGCGGAGGTTGGAAATCCCGTTAGGTGAAGGGACAAACGCGGTCGCGTTCGAGTTCAGCCCCAATCCCCTGCTCGCGCCAGTGCCGTTGCTCGTCGTCGTGCCGTTCCCCACCGCGACGGCGGTCCCAGAGAACGTGGTGATGGCAGAGAGCGACGAGCGCGCGGTCGAGGGACGCTCCAGGTCGTCTTCGACGTGGAGGGTATGTATAAATGGGGCAAGCTCTTTCCACGAGTCTTCGTCGACAAGGACCGACGTGGGGTCGATCGTACCGTCTTCTCGGTAAAAGAGCGCGGTGGTGATGTGGATGGGGTCCGAGAGGCTGAGAGAGCTCTTGATCAGGGCGATCACGGTCTGCAAGCGGGTCAATGATCGGGCCTCGCCAAAGGGGGTAAAGACCCGGAATGCACGTACGCGAAGAGGAACGCGCGAGAAATGCTCTCTGCCGAACGCCTTGATCGTCGGCGACGCAGCAGAGGTATAGTGGACGAACACGGGCGAGGTGCGGGGAAGAGCAGAGATGAGGCGAAGCGCTTCAAGACATTGTCCTAAACCCGAGGCAAGCTCGTTGGGGGACGTGGCGAGCTGAGAGAGCAACCGCTGTTGTGGACGGCTCATCGTGAGGGTGACTGGCAAGGAGGAAGCGATGCGGAGACGTTGCGGCCCACTTGGACAAGCGCTTTGGCAGGACGATATCGATCATTTATCGACCCTCACGTGGTGACGTGTTATCTTTCCAAACCTGAAAACTAACCCACCTACGCGTCCACGAACTAAAGAGCAGGGCCCCAAACATTTGAGGCGAGTCCGTGTGCCAGCCAGTCGATGAAGGATCAAGCTCAGCTGCCAAACGAATCAGCCGATACGCTGCGTCGGCAAGGGCGACTTCCTGTCTATCTCCAAGCCCAGCCTCCTTTCCCCATCCGCCTTCATTCTTAAGCAGCTTTACTCGGATTTCTTTTGTGAACCCGATGTCCAGTGTAACTTTATGGCAGTCCCTCTGGCTCAGCAACTGCGCGGCAAGTACGCAAAATATGGTCCCAAGGAATCGTCACGTGCTAATTTCATGGTCTAATGTAGTTGTCCTCGTCACTGCCATCATATATGACTATCGTGAGTGAATGATGCATATGTGTGGTATTTTAGTGACCTGTTCCCTTTGCAGTCTTAACAATTTCGAGCGAGGTATTGAATTTTTGCCATCTGGATGCTTTGGCTGATGATCTACCAAGATAGACTATATCTGGGTAGGGACACGAGTCAGCATCGAGGTCCTCCGCTGAGAGTACTACAGCTTAAACCTTGGTCATACGTCACCTCTTTGTGCCTGGTGGTGCGTATAACATAGCTTGGAATGTTGCATGTGTCAAGCAACCAAATGCTTCACAGATTCGCTATCTCGGCCTTTGTACGGTTTTGTGAGTACCCTACGATTGTAGAGCTTGCCGAACATGCTGACAGAATTCATTTTGAAGTCTCTTTGGATACAGTGAGCTCAAGAATACGAATTACCCGACGATTGGACTGACCAAGTGTCCAGTGTTCAGTTCTCTTTTTTCGGGTTCTGTGATAGTCAGTTCTACGCCATGGTCTATCTTTCACTGCCGATCAACATAGTCCAATAGATGTGTGGTGTCAGGCCGGCTATGCATTAAGCTGTTAACAATTGTATAGGTGTAAGTACGATCGACGTACCCGTCGCATCATTGGGTTGAGGCCAGCCATTTAAAGGTACTGTATTTTACTTGGTACATCAGTGGACCTTGTTGTTATATAATGCTGTTGTCGATCGTGAGTTATCTCCTCTCTGGTCCCTTTTCCCCCATCGCTAATTCTGATTACAGTGGTTATGATTCTACGCATTTATGCAATGTGGGATCGATCTAGGTCGATCCTCACTCTCCTCCTTTGCGTATTTGTGCCTGAAACAATCATTGCCTTCGTTTTCGCTGCTGTTTATAGCAACCCCAAATACTTACATGTCTGGTACGTCGGAGACTACGCGAACGATGCCGCTAATTTCTCTTCCCCCTTTTCTCTAGTAACTACTAACCAGATCCTCGATATCACGCTCTGTGATATATCATATAACTTACCATCGCCTTTTTGGACATACCTTACGCCCACCTTTTTCTTTGCGGCGTTGTTACTAATTCTACCCCTGATCCAAACGTTGAGGCATTCTCTCGATATGTACAAGGTGACGAAGAAATGGCAGCCTAACAAGTACATGAAACAACTCCTAATGGATGGCATCCTCTATTTCTTTATGTATGTTTCTACTTCTCTGTCGCCCCCCGGTTTATTGGTACCCTTACGCTCTGTTATCCACCCACACTGACGGCGCATTCTCACTCCAAATCAGACGCTCGATTTATGACATCCGGACCGCACTTGCATATGGAACCGACGCCGTGTCCTACAAATTAACGCTGGTTCTAAATACAGGGACCTTTCTGCTCCTGTTCTCGTCCCTCCCCCGGTTCATCATCATCATACGAGAGCTACACGACCGGGACACTCATCGCCAATGGTGGGACATAGACACGGGATTTGGAGTAGTGTCGTCTCCCACTGTCACTGCCGAGCACGCGAGAGAGTCCGAGAACGTGTTCGAGCATACGCTCCCCGCGCGCTACAGGAGTCGGAGCATCGAGAGGCACCCCAACGACGTGGAGCTGAAACCATTTTGAGGGGGTGGAAAGGCGATTCCGAGAACGTTGCACTCAGGGCCGCGTCCCCTACGCGGTGACCTTGGTTGACGAGAGGGACGTCGCTTACGGAAAGGGCTTGTCTACTATACTTTAGCTTCAGTCATACATCGTTCTGTATGTATACGGGCTTGAACTCTATGCTGGCCCCGTTGCACACGCTATTGTTAAACCAAATGTGTTCGTTTCCCTTGTGTGCCCCGACACCCTTTGTAGGACATGTCATCGTCGCTATAGATTCGGGGTAGATGTGGACGCCGTTGAGTTGCTGTGACGTGCAAGCGAGGGTGGCATGATTGGGTGACTTCCCGTCGCGATTTAGAGAAATACGGACATGTATGCATTTGGGCTCAGTGATAACATCGTTCATCGCCCTCGACATGATGTGCAAGACAACCTTACATGACATGTAGCATACGGAGACATGACACTGTTACAGTATAGTAAGCGGGCTGGGAGAAAGGAACGAAGAGTCAGTCATCGGTCAAATTTGCAAGGAACTTTTGGTTGCGGGTAGAGACGAGCGGGTCAGGCTGCACGCCGAATAGTATTCCGAAGAACTAGAATCACTATAGCACTAGCTTCGCGAAACCCGCAGAAAAGGCGCCAGGGGATAATCCGGACATCTATGTGGGGAACCGGCATGCGTTACTTTTGCACACGAGGCTTTTTTGCTGGTAATCCTATGAAGTGGTGTGACACAAGCGGTGTCACGTTGTCACGCTCCGGTCATTTTTTTGTCTCTTGAACTCTGCGTCGATGCACATAGCGCATAGGTTGGCACCTCACGCACGGCTGCGTGTCGTCCACTTAAAGTTCAACAGTCAACTCTCTGCTCACCACTGAGCGCGTTGCTCAGCGACCGCTTCCATCGGATCAGTTTGTTGATGTTGCTGACGTGACGCAGGACGAACACTCTCCGCCATGACGTTCCTGGTACCCTGAAAGTCGTACCTGTGTGCAGGGGAGGTCAGATCAGCTCAGACGCAGCTCTCGACCCTTTGACATATTGTTCTTGGTCATATCCCGAGTCTCCACCCTGTTGGATGAACGGGGAAAAGAAGGCTTATCAGTATCCGGCATCACAGGCTGACACGAAGCCGAGTATTCAATTCATGTCGCGTTCGTGCCGAGTCGCTTCGAGGAAGCAAGCGAGTTCCGGATTCTAGATGGACCCCGGTGCGTATGGGCTCCGTTTTTGCGCATGTCCTCGGTGCAGGCGCACGAATGGAACCTGATATGGACCTCGCCCCCTCCTGGCACCTGCTCACCGGTTCCAAACCAAACGCCCCATGGGTGTCGTGGAATTGGATAGAACCTCTCTTGGTGGACGAACCCGTGCCATCTTCTGACATGGAATGGACCATAACTGGTCAACATACATGGCACCAACACTTGAGCGTCGACGATGGTGCCATCAGCCTTGAGCACAACATTGCTTCCGCAAGTCATAAACGTGACTAAGCCAGCATATCAAACATGTACAAGTTACTAGAGGGTAGGCAAAATGGAATGGTGTGAACTCAACATGAACGGATCCACGTTGAAGGTATTCTGCAAGCATGCCCATCACTTGTAACGTGGGGCACGTGTCCAATTGCACTCATCGGCATGGCTCCCTCGTAGTTCGAATCGACAAATGAGGCAAATACAGAAGGACTTCTATGAAATTGTGTATAATCTATGAAAGTGCAATAGTAACCCAGTGTGACGGTACGGAGCAAGACTGGCAACGTATGGGGAACTATGGAGGCAAGTCATCCAACCTAACAGCTTTCTATGAAATCTCATTAAAATGAAATCCGCGAGAGACCGGTTGGCGGAACTTACACCTTGTGATTTCCCGAGAGAACTTAACCATAGAATGAATCGTCTCGGAAGTGAAATCTTCATCTTCTCCAACTCCTGGAGTGTATCGTGTAGTTGGTCGCCGATGTCATCGTATTCCTCTTGGAGACTTTTGGTGAGATCTGGGTCGTTCTGTAGCTTTACTTCATCCGCGAGCTCCTTGAGCATCCTCTTCTGCTCTGCAAGTAGGCTCTGAAGACGGGAATAGACAGCTCTGCCTGCTTCGGTTTCGTTGAGGCGTTTGTGCTGCTCGACAAGTTCTTCCTGCAAGAGGAGCGCGACTTTTGGGAGGGTCGCTTCTATGAGTTCGTCTATGATCTGAAATGCAGATTTGAAGGTATTGTCGAACCGCTTCACAACAGCGCCTTCTCGCGTCAGCGGTTGCCAAAATTCGTCAACGAGCTCTTTTTCTCTCCGCTCTACCAGGGGGTCCTTGGCGATGTCCCACATGGTCGTCACCAGACGCGCTCGACGCAGAGGTAAATTACCGCAGAGCCGACCAAATATTTGGAGATTTCTATACGCAGAACCGGACATTCGGTTGTCAGTAATTCGATGGAGGTAGATTATCCCCGTAAGTCTGAGGGTAGTACCGTCTGGATATCTTGTATACACCGTTCAGCAATCGTAATAGAGGGACAGAAACCGTCTAGTCACATACTTCTTTGTGATCCAGTCGGCAATCATTTGTAAAATCTCCATGTCTGGGCGATATGTGTCATCGAATCCGGGTGTGTCAACCAACACGAGACGTGACTCATGATGTGGGATGGTATATGGAGTGACACTCCGTGTTGCAGACGAGAGGAAAGCTGCTTTAGCTTTCTCAGGGTTGTTGGTGAGAGTGTTGATGAACTAACTGTGTTAAGTACGTTTGATCCAAATATTTGCAGTCCACTCACGTTCGTCTTCCCGGACCCAGTTGGGCCCATGATACTGTTTCGCGAAGGTCCTTTAGTGCACCGATGCGGTTCGATGAGACTCAGTAGTACTCACACGATGATTAGGTCAGTTGGGTCTGCCTTAAACCTGTTCATAATGACTTTGGAACAGAAGGCCCACCAACGGCGAATCGTTTAAGTACTGTAATAAAACCTCTTAGAAGGGCACGTAATTCATCTTCCGAACACGTTTCTTCGCACCTACCCGCAAGAACCTTTAGCAATACCTTTGGAGAATGGTGACCATGTTCATTACGCCACACAAAAGTTTGAGCATGACGACATGACACCACTCGGAAAACGTAGGGTTATGTAATTCTGCCTTCCGTTTGTCACCCTATTATCCTTCCGGCACCAAGCACTGCTATATGACTCCACACTGAATGCGCCTAGAACTTGTCAAAGGCCAGGTTGAGGTAAGACGCGATCATCTTCTCCCTCGGCCTTTCGTCGCTTTGTGTGATACTAACATGACGCTGCACCGCCTACCACGCACTTGCCACGTCTCGGCGTGCGCAGGGGTCCGCTGTAGCGCAAGGTTTCAAACCAGACAGGGCGTGGAGCATACCACGCGTTGACCCCGAACTAAACCCTTGAACGAATCACGTCTGGCAACAACAACATGGCTCATCGCTTTACCTCGAGATTCGACTACAAGCACGGCTACTTTGCACGACACACGGCGACTAGCAGTACCCGACGACATATCCTGACATCTCTATCGTACTATGCGTGCTGCGGACGGAGGATTCGTTCTTCAACGACAACATTTCATGGCCACCGTGTAGACGCAGCCTTGAGTGAGAGTACTTACGTCAAGGTGCAGGTGGGTAATACATCAAACCCATCAATCTATGTTTCTCTTTGCATCAATTGTAACACGGCCCACTAAGTGATACTGCAATGGGGTGGCGACCTCCCTAACGCCATGTTTACGCCTATTCTCGCCGAGGCATCCTTGCTGAACCATGACCGTCTGCTAACTTTATGAAAATGGAATCCTCATCCGTCTTCCCCCCAGCCGAGTCCATCCGTTCCGCGCAGGCGGGTTCGTCCGTGGCCTTAACCGACTCCCATGGATAGCCTCTTCGGGCGTATCGAGCATCTACGTACCTGGCGAAGCGGCCACACGACGATACAGCCGACCAATATACAAGATCAGTGTATCGTCAAGGTAATGCAGGTCAGACTCGTGATCCACGATTCGTGGTTTACAAACCATAGGCTGAACCTTGGGAAGCGCGTGAAGAAACCGAGGGGAACGCGAGAAAAACGGGCGTTCAACTGGATCTCATTGCCAATACCAGCCAAAGGTATCTATGGGACTAGCAATACCGAACACATGGAACACAGATCTAGACGGGCAAGGTCCCTTGGGGGTTCGGAGTGAGCCTGCGGGATCGAACGTACGCCGAAAACACGGAATAAAGTTTGAGAGCGTCATTATTTCGTAAGTCGCCGCTCTTCGTATTATTGGAAATACTCCTACCTTGCAACCAGCCTGGGGCGTTTGTTCGCCAGCACGAATAACCTGTGAGCGAAATGCTGCTCGTCGGAGGAAAGCAGACCTCGGGTTCGCTTGGCCTATGTAGATGTGGAGGCGGTATCAACGGCCAAGCCTTTAGCTCACCTTCCAAATCCGCACAAGACTCCTCACGCCAACTCGAGCGATGTGCCATGCCCAGGCGCACGGGGTGACCGCATTCATGCCAGTGCCAATGAAGACACAACAAGTTGCTTTTGTAGACGGCATCTGCTAATAAAGCACTTACCTGCGCTTTGTATGATATTCGCCTCAAATAGCGTAGCCGTCTACAACTCATAGTCTTCGGCCGTTCGTCAAGTCAAGCCAACAAGCTTAGTAAGCAGCAGCGTTTGACACCAACTTGATACCCAGAGACAGGTCATAAGTAACGCTGTCGGTAAGTGGAGGGCTGCTTCGGTACCATCACCGAGGTGGAGAGGGGCGAAAGAGAAGTGATTCAGTAAACAAGACAAATGGATTAGTAGCAGCTGAACACAGGGGAAATGTTGAAAAGACAAGGCTCTTAGGAGAGCCATGGACGGGAGACGCTGCCAATATGTCGCCTGAGAACTGCAAAAATATCAGCGAACATTTGAAACCAGCGGGACGTTGCGGGCATCTGGTTCGGACTCATTGATGAGATCCCTTTCAAGAAAACAATATTGCATGTAACGTCACTGAATAAGTCATAAAGGCGTCGGATATCAATGGCAGTGCTGGCCTCATGGCAGCGGCGCTCAGTGACCGCTCCTCAACAGACGGCACTCTTCCACTTTTCTCTTCGCCATGTCCTCCGGATCACAGTTTGCCATGGAGCTTTTTAGGCTGGTTGACTATACATGCGGTATGCACTCTCATTACTTTGGTGAATATTCTTACAGTGGTCCAACCTAGTCATTCTGGTCACCGTCGTCATACACGATTATTGTGAGTAGTAGTACATCTATATATGCTGGTGTGGTCTGTCATCACCACTACTTCAGGCATCACTTTTCCAAGAGAGGTATGTGGGTTCAGTTGCATTGCAAACGTTGGCTAATAAACCAATAAGGTAGAATACATCTGGGTGAGGGTCCGACTGGCACCCGGATCACATGTTGAGCCAAATCTGACAGTAGCACAGTGCAGATCCTGGACATGGGTCTCTAGTCTGTTTCTAATGGCATGTATGTACATTTTTTGTCTCTCTTTCAAACTAACCATTTCATAGGTTCGTTACCTGGGAATTTGTTCAGCCATGTAAGTGGCTAGCGATTTGCGTGGTCGTTCGATATGTTAAGATTGCATCCATGTCCAAGACTAGTGTCATTCAGTACGCCCAAGTACATTGAGAACTGGACGATTGCCTGATCAAATGTACTCGCAGTGTCCAGCACTCTTTTTCCAGCCTCGGCAGTAGTCAGTCTTTCCGCCCTATGTCCTTGTTAATTATGTAACATGCTTCATAGACGTACGGTCCTGATTTGACTAGTAGAACCGAAGTACTGATGATTGCACAGGTGTGAGCACATCGCTTCATGACACATTCTAATTAAGCCTGGTTATTCCGAAGGTACCACTTTTTATCTAGTATACCAATTCGTGTTACTCATATTTAATGCTGCCATCAATCGTAAGTTACCTCTTTCTAACAATTTTCCGTGTTAACCTCAATTGCAGTTGTGATGATCATGCGTATTTATGCCATGTGGGGTAGATCCAAGATCATTCTTGGTCTCCTTCTTTGCATATTCGTGCCGCATGTAATCATGTCCTTCGTTTTTGCTGCTATTTTTGACAATCCAACTACCTATATGTCTGGTATGCTCGAGTTGCCGGACCCTGTCTCCCTAACCCATTCGAGTCTTTTCCAGTGACAACCACCCGGATTCTCGACATCCAGACTTGCAATTTCACATATAACCTTCCATCGCCTTATTGGACATACACGACTGCCGCAATCGCCTTGTCCGTTGTACTGTTGATCCTCCCCATCGTCCGAATATTAAAGGAGTCAGTTGATATGTACAAAGCAACAGAGAAGTGGCAGCTGAACCGATACATGAAGCTCTTCGTGAGGGATGGAATCTTCTACTTTTTTGTGTACGTCGCCGCGTTTTTGTTGGCTTCTACGTTCTTTGTGCTTGCTATTCAATCCTCCATCACGAACTGATCACTCAAATAAACACCATCTTTCTTTAGGCGCTCGCTACATGACATCCAGTTGGCAATCACATTTGCAATTCGAAATCAGGCGGTGTGGGCGCTATTCACGGACATGCTGAGCTTGACGCTTATGTATTCCGTGTTGCCCCGCTTCATTATCAACATACGAGAACTCTACAACCGAGACGTTCGCTGCTGTTCGTCAGCCATCGATACTGGCTTTGGCGTATTTTCACACTCCAGAGCTTGTGAAAATACGACAGTATCTGCAATAGTGTTCGCAGATGTCTGCGTACATCCCGAGGATCTGAATCAGAACGTGGAGGAAGGCACTGCCTACTAGCACTTGGAGATGCGTGCATTGTCATTGAGTAAGGGTATTGTACACCGGGTCTCGAATGAGGACAAAACTACATTTCTAATACTACAACTTTTTTACTCCACGTCATCCGTACGACCATTGATACCAACCCAAATATGCCTTCCAGGGGTATAGCTCACCTGATATATCTCAAGAATACTCTAATTGATGCCTTTGTCTTTGACGCCGTGTTACCGGGTTACCCTTTTTGCCCTCGTTCTGGTTATCATCTAACACTCGATCTCAGTGTACAAGACGACAAAGCGGTGGCAACCCGACAGGTATACGGCTCTAATCATCCAATTGAGGGTGTCGCTCACGTCTTGTTGTGCGTGTCGTGTCCCGTGCTGCCAGTCTGTACACAAACGCTCACTCCCATCTTCGTTCTTCCGACACTCTACATACATGTGCTCAGCAACGCCGCCGACACGATAGTAGGCATCCGTTGACTAGGCCATGGCCCATCTTCAATTCTGGGACTCTTTGCGCATCGTCACGCTAGTATCCCCCATGATGCTGCGCGACCTGATCCGTGTTCGGACTCGGGGGCTCGACGTCGGATCTGGGATGTCGTCGCGCCAGATGGCCGACGGGGGCACGGCTGTGTCTGACATTGTCTTTGCGGACAGCAAGGAACGGGATTTGACCGGGCGAGCCTTGTCACTATGAACGGTGGACGAGCGCAGGCGGATCGTATTCGGTGTGTGAAACCACCCCCCGTCCTCGTGCATTAGGACAAGCTGGGTCCCAAGTTGCCCTCAATGCGCCGACTCGCCGGGGGGTGCCTCGAAACTTTGAGAGGCCCCATCGATAACTGAAACACTCAAGATACCGCCAGTGCAAGGGGGACTCGGGGCTTCCCTTTCGAGGAACGCGTTTGGTTGACTTGATCGCATACACTTCTTGGGTCGTCCAAATAAAAAACCGATCCTTTTGTCCTTGTCAGGGGATCGTCGAATATCTGATTCTCGCTCCTGCACAGGGAATGAAACACAAATCCACACAATACCATTGTGCTGATGCTAATGAAGAGCTATGCTCTCGTCCAAGGTACATACACCGGGTTTTGACCAAGTTACAACTGAAACAACCCTTGAACACGGAGATATATGAATAGAACAAGTCAAACGAATGGATGGATGCGTGAACGAAAGCAACGTGAAAAGTATGCAGAAATCGGTGTAATGGTGCAAAGCGTGCGAGATAAAACGAGTGTGATTTTACCCATTCACCGATAGCGATGTGGAATGCAACGTGACGAGAAATGCTTGCTGAACATAACTTTTAGCAATAATAATATGCGAAACGAACGTGTCAAAGGTCTCCCCTGTGGAGCGTGACCTTACTGATAACGGTGTGCGAAACGAATGTGTCGAATGGGTCAATGGTCCTTCTTGCGAAGCTTGATGTTGCGGATAATGATATGCAGAGAAAAATGTATCAAACGTCCCTTTTGCGAAACATAACCTTGGCACCCGAATCGGCCGCGATGGCCGGACCAATGCGCCAGCATTGTGGACGGGGCGAATGATCTTGGAGCTTGACGTCGTATGACGTTATGATATGGGCCAGCATTGATTTGAGTTCCAAGGCAGCAAAAAAACGACCAGGGCTAACGAATCTGCGTATGAGCTAGCATGAACGACGGAGAGTAACGTGTATCCATACCACGCGTGTTTACCATGCCCGAAAGGGAGGTATTCTAGACTTGTGGAGGCGAAATGGTGTTTCGTACCCCCAGCGTCCTCTTGGTCGCGCATGCGGAAGAATCGAAATGGATCGAAGAAATGTGGGTTTTCGTAAATCTCGTCGTCGTGATGAACAGATTCCGACGGCGAGACGATGGACGTTCCTTTGGGTATAAACGTTCCATCGGAGAAAGTGAAATCTTTGAGCGCCTTGCGCATCAGGGCCACTTGGATTACGATCGGTTTTTGGCTCATGAGCATCATGGGGCGCAGACGTACCGGAAGTTACCCCCGTCAAGCGTTGGCTTTCCTTCAAAAAGCTATCAACTTTGAGCATCTTTCCAACCGACCCTTTTGACCATCCCTCGTGCTCGACTATCGAATCGACCTCCTCACGGAGGGGCTGCATGTATTGTGGATTCTCTGCCAACAAAAATAACGCTTGCGTGATGCTCTAAAGTACGGGAATTGAATATGATGAAACGCGTTCGTGTGACTAGATCACGTACATGGGCGCTTGTCTAGAGACACGCACATGAATTCAGCGTCGCACGAGGAATGAAAAGTATGCGAGACGCACAAGAATCGCAGCAAAGTTGACAGCCAACACACGGCGCGTCAAGAATTCGACAGTGCGCTCATTCTCCGGTGCCGCATGTATCAACCACGACAAAAGATCATTCTACCAAAGGGATGTCTCAGGGAAATGACAACCGAAAGAAAGACCGACTAACCGGTTTGTCGTCCCAGTCATTTTCATGCTCCAGGAGCTTCAGTCGCTCCTCAACTATGGGACCGAGCATTGCCATCGCGCGCTTTGTGGTGCTGTCAGAGAAAAAACCGGCGACAAGGCTGTGGGAACGTGAGAATCGTCTCCGGACAGACACAACAAGCTTACGGTGCTAAACAATTAGGAAAGAGTCTGATTATGTTCGCTCTCGTAGCAACTTCTGCGGTGTAGCGTAAGGTGAGATTTATCCAATCAGGGTCACGGCCTAACATAGCCGGGCTGAGTCACACCCGGCGGCCGAAGCATCACAACACACTTACACAAAGGAAGCCCGACGAACAATCGGTTGCTAGTCCTGCATACGACTTGTTGCATAGCGTTCAGTGCAGGCACACTCTTCCATTCTGTACGCTGTCAGAAATGTGTACTGCAGTGATGCTAATCGACTACTCACCGTTTCCCCTGAGATCTAATGCCTGGTCAAAGGCTGTACCAATCTCATCCCTCATTTCCGTGTATAACGTGCCGAGATTGCGGGTCAGTTGTAGGCGCACAACTGAGGTGTGATACGGGTGGTGAAAAACCTCCTTTCCGATGGTATACTGCATCTGAACCGTCTGCCAACGAAAGTAAGACCCAGTTTCTCAGAACTAAACGGGCAAGGGTACGCACTTCATTGACCTCATCGATGAACGAGAGCGCGTCGGTGGGAGCTTTACGCAGCTCCTCCATATGTTGACGACCGCTCAGAACGACGATCCAACGGTAACGATCAGCAACCTTGAAGGGCACAGATTTGTACTGCAGACAGCGTCAAGCTGCCTTCACAAAAACATCGCACAACGACGCACCTTCTCGTAGCCCTCCTGAAGGAGTCCGATAGCGTTCAATTGAAATTTGTAACCAGCCCACCATGGTCCAAGCCAACTGCTCGATCCAATAGTTGGGATTGCATCGAGCTGGGTGACGCGTGGTTCAGTGAAATAAGAACGAGTTCTGGACATACCCTGGAATTTTTGGACAGTTGGGCAACGATGATTGTTGTAGTAACGATGCCTGCAACAGTAGATGCGAACCCGAGGGAATATGAAAGGAATGTGTGGTGCATCTTGATAGCGGGTGCAGAGTTGGACACACCCACGGGCCCATGTCAAGCATGGATCCTCTTTATGTGTTGGAACATAGAAGTCGAGAAGCGAAACCCTATTTGTTCCCGCACTCGCGAGATGAGCCTGTGAAAATAGCCGAGCTTCTTTGCTCCATTTTCCGCCCCATTAAGTGGGCGGGCGCAGGAACGACCCTGAATTTCATTCTTTTCCGTCGACTGCCCTCTAATCGGATTCCACATGGGGCTCGTGAAATATGGACAAGCGGCAATCCATCTATCCTCTTGGATGTGGTGGAGGGTCACCCAATGGCGGTCAAAACAGCGGCCCATTACAGCACAAAATATCGCATCCCTGACTTGTAGGATAAACGTTCAACTCTTCGCAAAATGAGAATGCAGACGGCGTACCAACCAGAATCCAAAACCTTCGGACTTGGAGTATAGATGTGATTCATTCCATCGTTGGCAATTTTTTGTTACTGTACATGGTCTAAGGGGCCGCGTTCGCATTACGTTGAGCACGCGAAGAACACCGCGGGGATGATCATTGACGAAATTCCACCTGTAGCGACAGAGTCTGAGTAAGGCTACGGGCCTCAGTCTCGGAAAGGGAAGATGACAATGTGGAAAACATTTGTCTCGGCTCGCAAGCTCAACAACATAACATATAAGCAAAAATTTTACCTTGTGCGAGCGTCATGAATTCGGGATGAGTTCCTGGACAGCAATGTTGTTAGACGGAGGGTGAACTTGAGTCTATGCCTTCCTGAGGGCTACCGTACAGCTGCACTTGAGCATTAAGCTGACCTAGCGTAATTCAATGTTAGATCTTGAACGCGTCCTACAATTTAGCTTGTATATGGCGTGGAAAGAAAGGCGTAACGAGTCTGCACTCGACAAGGCACAACATTGACCTTACATAAGCGGCTGCATCCAAGTTGTCCCAGACCAACCAGCTGGCGAGAAAAAGATGGTCAAATGAAATCGGATATCCAATCCAATTTCTGCATGCTCCAAATCTCCAGACTGACAATGCTCGTGACCACTAGGAATGTACGGCTATTCTTACCCGTCGTTAAGATAGGTAACGTAACAAAAAGACAATAAGAGGTGCATTTTGTGACAGGGGTTATTAAATCATCCAGGCTTTTGGCTGGCCACCCGTAAACCTAGGATTTGTGGATGCCGCCGCAAGCGAGAACGAGCTCGTACCAAGACCAAGTAAAGTTCGAGGCTGTTCAGCCATGACTCGAATGTGTGCATTTCTGTCAAAATAGAGTTCGTGGCCTATATTCTGTGTGCCCAGAATGAAACATGTTCGTGTGAGAGATTCGGCACTTAACTCGATATTTTGGTAGGCAGCCCTTGGAGGAACTTGCCAGCTCGTCACCGGCACTCCGGGCCCGCTCCCTAGTACCGTCCTTCATATGGAAGACACGATTCAGGAGAAGTCCATGTGCTTGTGGACACGGCTCCGCCTAATGATGCTGTCACTCAGATTGAGGGGAGATTCCGCACGGAAGATAACGTGATGGTCGACCCGTTCAAACCGAAATGAGCTCTGGAACCCTATTGATAACGGGGTGCAGCATTACCAGGGCCATAGAAATCTGTGCAGTTGCACTTACCAATATACATTCTTTTCCAGTATGTGGGCAGGCTCCTTCCCACCACTACTGGAGAGGTAGAGGGCGATATCCGAGAGCACGCGGACAAGTCCGAGATTTTTCAAAGTCAGCATAACCTTATTCCCTCTACCTCTCCAGCAGCGGCTGGAAGATAA
>JBBPUG010000406.1:0-24257 GCA_038094535.1 Tubosaeta aff. alveolata
GGAATGTTGATCAGACCAGTGAATTTGACTTCCTCGCCCATCGCTTCAAGGCGCTTCGCGACCTCAAAGGCAACAACACCTCCGTAAGAGTACCCCGCGATCGCATAGGGACCGTGAGGCTGAGTCCGCTTGACTGCTGCAGCATACGAAGTGACCATCTCGTCCATAGAACCAAAGAAAGGATGCCCAGGCTCGAATCCACGCGCACGGAATGCATAGAAAGGCCGCTCGTTGTGGAAGTACTTTGCAAGGTTGACAAAGATCAGAACCTCTCCGACACCAGGGTGAACCATGAAGATGGGAGTCTTGCTGCCAGTGAGGTTAAGAGGGACGATTGGGTCATATTCTTCAGCGGCCGCATCCTCGGAAATCAGCGAGTCGATGTACTTGCCCAAGCTGGAGAGGATAGGGTGCTTGAGGATCTGAATCGTAGGGATCTCTGGCAAGTTAAATGCGGACTCCCCGTTGCGCTTCAGCCTGATGACGTCGATAGATGTACCACCGAGCTCGAAGAAGTTGTCACCGGCAGACATGTCGCTAACACTCAGGTTGAAGATGTCGGCGTAGATCCGAGCCAATGTCTTCTCCGTTTCCGTACACGGGGCAACGAAGCTAGCACCACGAGCGATGTTCAACAGCTCCTCCGCGTGAGCAATGTGCTTCGCAAGACCACCCTGCTTGAATTGTCTAACAAGACGAGCCTTGGAGAGCTTCCCGAGAGTAGTCTTCTCCATCTGAGCAGCCGGAATCGGAACAATGAGCTGGGGAGGAAGGGTAATCAACTTCACAGAGACGTCCCGGAGGGCTCGGTGAGTGGAGAAGAGCTTGGCAGGTGCATCCTCCGCATTGAGGTCGAATGTGGGAGAGTAGAATACGACAAATCCCTCTGTCTCCTGGCCAGGGGCACGGTAGGGTGCGGCAGCGAGGAATGAATGGGTGACACCCTCGACGTTCTGCAGGTGAGTCTCGAGTTCCGGTATACCATACGAGACACCGTGGACGATGACAGTGTCTTTCATACGTCCGCCGAGTCTCATTTTGCCGTTCTCAATGATACCGACGTCGCCGGTACGGTACCAACCACCCTCGATGAAGCTGGAGGCAGTCGCTTCGGTGTTGTTGTAATACTGTACGAATACCATCGGACCTCGGACTTGGAGTTCTCCGCTTTCGCCATCACGACGAGGAGTGACACCGTCTACGGGATCCACGATGCGCATCTCGCACCCAGAAATGGGGGTCCCGAGCTGCAAGAACTCGTAAGGGGGAGGCGTAGCCAGCACGTCGACAGGGTCGTAAATGCATCCAGCGCTGAGAGGCAGTGAGTTAAGTCATAGGCATCTAGATGCACAGCAAGACCTACCAGGTCTCCGTCATACCAAAACCGGCAGAAATGACGAATGAGGCATCCCCATCCTTTGCGAGGTTTTTTAGAGTGCGAGTGAAGGCAACAGCGGTGCTGCTGACAACGGCTTCACCGCCACTGTTGACCCGTTTGAGGGAAGAGAGGTTGAATTGACCGAAGAGGTCGGTGCGCTTCTCGAAGTCGCGGGTCAGTTTAGCGAGCAGAAAGTTGGGTGCGAATGAGACTTGGATCGACTGTTACGATAATTAGACGAATGTAACTCAAAACTGGCTGTACCACGAACCTTTTCTTCGATCAATCGAAGGTATCGCAGTGGGTCCGAGAGGATGACAGATGCATGGACATGCAACTGCGAGGCACCGTACAAGAGTGGCGTGACGTGCATTTCGAGCGATCCAGCGACATGGTCAAAACCGACCCCTCAAAATTCAACGTTGAGTTACAGGCCCTCTCAGATACAAAAATACAGAAACTCACAGTTCATGATTTTCGATTCAGGTGTAAGACCATAGCTCTCGCCCTTAGCACGGCATGCAGCAATGATGGTACGGTGGGTGTGAACAACTGCCTTGGAGAAGCCCGTCGAACCAGAGGTTAGGAAAAGGATCGCCTCGTCGTCCGCCTCGGGGTGGTGGACTTCAAATTCCCCATCCAGGATCTCCGCAGAAGCCTTGAGCTCAGAGAACAGGTGAATGTCGAGGCCAGAAATAGATTGCAGCTGGTCGGCCCCACTCTCGCTCGTCAACCAGATTGCAGATGAGAAGAGGTTCTTGATGTGGTTCACGTGACCCTCCTTGTGCGCTTGCTGAGCACTCAGCGCGGGCTGCAAGCAAGGCACGTAGCCAGCTAGTAGACATGACCAGACGGCGGCCATGTTTTCCTCATGCTCGGTGAGGTAGACAACGACGATCGAGCCAGTAGGCTTTCCCCAGGCACGGAGGGCCTTGGCGAGAGAGTGGGCATACTGATAGAATTTGCTGAATGTCTTTGTCTGGATAGAGGAGTCGTGTGCGGACGAGGTAATGAAGCTCAGCTCGTGATTAGGATATTCCTGGACGGCACGAGAGAAGACTCCAAGGAGTGTCTCCGGGACAGCAGCGATGGGAGCAGAAGTAGTGATGGAAGCCATTAGTTATGATAGAATTAATGGAAGTTGATATATAAGAATAAGAAGACGTCTAGTTGATGAGAGAGCCTGCGAGTTGTTGTGAAGACTGAGTCTGGTCGACGAACATCTTATATATGTCGCCAGTGAACCGGCTGTGTGAGCAACATGGTTGGAGGAATTACGACCTGAATTAATTAAGTCATCTAGTGCCGCTCACCCACCGTCATCCATATGGTGAGTGTACAGCGCCGATCGAAGTGATAGCCTTGGTCAGTGCAGAGTCTGTGCCCAGCAACGGACGATGCGTAGCGGTCGCTCTAGAGGCTGCAACGACATATGAGCGGTTATCAAACCAATAGACGACCCTTAATGGGTTTGATGAAAGTCACGAGAGTGCAGTGCAAGGTTGGTTCGATCGACGTCAATGAACCAGTTCGCACGCTTAATTGCGATTCGTCCCGCTGTTCTTCCATTCATCATACGTGTATCTGCTCAGGATTGATTGATCGGACGTGGGGCTTTTTGTCAGACTGATACGTGGATAGCGGAGCGGAAGAGAACATGGTCCGCCTTATCGGCCCGGCGGTGCTTGCCAAGCTCAGTGTAGTCATCGCCTTCGGTCTGTTGCCTTGTGGCTCCTATGATTAAGTACTTGGTGAACTGCAATCACTGTTGAATAGCTTTCCATCCTCACGCGAGTCCACCACAAACTGCTTAGTGACACCTGTGCATACAGGCTACAACGGGCTTCAATGTAATGGCCTTCGCAGCTTTGGTCGCATCATGGTCTTCTGGGTCGAGACATATGTTTGCGCTTTCTTTTTCTCTCGTACAACGAAGCTCGTCTGCTGAACGACTTTGTGGACAGTTGTACGCTTGCAGTTACCTGGATTCTTTATCCTGTAGTTCTGCTAATGGTAGTAGTATTGAAGGTACATCAGACCTCGACTCGAAAAGCTTGTAGACGGCTCACCGACGAGCTCTATTTAGTCGGGCGTCGTTCTATACACACCCTGGCATGTGCGTTCTTGGCCCGTTCGTCAGCCCAGGGCCACTGGATGTGATGTCAGAAGTTTGAATGGAGCATTAACATGAATCGATATTGGGAAGCGGTGAGAGTTGGACTTTTGCAACAAAATATCCTACCCTGGACACGAAAGCATAGGCAGTCCTGAGCGATAGCTACTGACCACAGTTGCAGGACTGAGGGTGCCGACGACAACTTGCACATCTGCTCTGGCCATACCATTCCGACCTAATCATTACATCTTACAGATGTTGGTCGCACTCTTGATCAATATCGAAGATACATTGTGTAAATGTAGGCAACGCGGAAAAAGGTTAGTAGCACGTACATGATATATACAAGCAGAGCAACTGAGACTAAGATCAACAAAACCAATCTACGCAACCATGGTGTGTAGTTTGAACAAGGCATGGCCAGAAGAAATACAGTACCTCACCCCACGGCACGATCAGCACTGTTGTAGATTGATGTACTTGCTGAATAGGTAGTGCGGCTTCGCACATCGCCTTCATCTTCCCGGAAAGCGACTGCTTGAAACTTGCAGAGGGATCGCGGAACAAATGGTCAAAGGATAGTGGTGTCTATACACGAGTGACAATTGCCTGTTCCCTGGACAAAGGCACAGGTGCTTGATTTCAGCGAGAGAAACCCGGAGTGCGTCACGTCCCATCAAGGGATCGGTATCGACACCCTGTTTGAAGTCGGATGACAACAAGAGATGCCACCTGGTCGCTGCAACTGGTACTTTTCAAGTTGCTTCATATAGGAGTACCATCTGAAGCGACTTGAGAAGTACCTGAAGCTGTTGGAAGTTGAAGGAACTAAGAAATTACCTCACGGCGGAGGACGACCTCCGGCTGACGCCCCGCAGATAAAATGGGTCTACATCGTGTTCCCAACCACTCCGCTTGACTTCATTGTTCTTCATCCTCTCTTCGCTCTCTTCGTCCTCCGGACCATGAAGATATGCCAGAAATATTCAGTCGCGCGGCGACGACTTCCTGGTATCAGCCTTGCTTACTATCCTATGTTGGCACCATTGGCATCACATCTCTGTCTTGGGTATAGAAATTGTTGAGCAACCCCCGCCGAGGGCGTGGTATTTGCGGCGCGCGCGAACATCGAGGTTCCCCAACAGGAACAAATTATCTAACGTTCCACTCGCGTCGAATCCTGATCATGCCTACGATGCTGATGTGGAAGTGTGAGAGGATATTGCTCAAGAAGTACGGGCGTTGAGGACAAACCTTTTCACCCCGGCTGCCAGCAATCCCGCGAAACGCCTCAATCAGGACCTTCCTTCAATGCGGGCTGCAGTAGCCAGGGGCGGTAGATAGACTTGATCTCACCGAGAGGCGACCGGAGGAAAGGAGACGACTGTGCTCAGAGGCAGGAGTGGCGTGGGACAGTCTGGATCAAAGTCGTTCGCCATCTTCACGACTACCAAAACCAGGCCGCATGACAACTATCTGAAAGTATGGGCTACACGACCATGCTAATGTTGCGCCACTTCTCCGCTGAATCACAGAGGGGACTCGGCGCTCGTCCCACCCCGAACAGATCGCTCTTTCTTATCTAGGACATATTATGCATGAAGATCAGCGCGCTTATTTTGTCCAAGACAGTGCAGAAACTGGTTCGGTCACTCCAGATGTCAGCGCCCAGATGACTACCCTACGGCGACCACAACAGAACGGGTGAGAGACAGCTGGAGTCTGGACCCACCAGGATAGCGAATCATGGTTGACAGAGGTGCTCGTTGTTCATGGCCAAGGTCTCCAGTAGTGCCTCCGCACCATGAAGGAGCAAATGTGGCAGATATTACCGTTATTTTCTAGAACGAGATTGTTGGTCCCGAACCCAACGAACGATTTCGACTAGTTTCCGATCCCTGTCATCACCATTTGCAAATAGGCGAGCGCTTGCACCTATCATTGTTTTTTATAGACTAGTCGGATGCATGAGATGAGTACGACGAGGAGCAACACAATATATCGGACGCTCCTAGATCACCGTCAGGGTGCTGGGACCTGGGATGGGACCGCGCAGCAGCGCCATCTGGCAGTGCCCGTCATCAACATGGGGCTGATCCCACCTGCTCGTCCGTAGGCGTATCGGTACCGTGAGTGCTGCGGCTGGTCTCTAGAGTTACTTTACAAAGTATTCCCAAATGAATTCTCAGATTCGTCAGGCAGGGCAGTATGGATTATAGTCATTGCGTTTGTCTTTGGATACAATCATAGTAGAGATGGGTAAATAGAAAGTTATGAATCCTTTTAACAGTCCTTTCAAATATAATGTGGATAATAAGTATATGATTGCGTTTGTGATGCCCACAAAAAGAGTGATATATGTTCGGTGCGACGTTGCGGGAGACGAAAGATAACAGTCCTCGAGTTTCTTTACCATGTTTTATCATCTATAGGCCGCGTGCCTCGAGGCGACTGCGGAAAATCTTTTGGAATCCAGGAACGTGGTCAAAGTCCATCAGCGTATAGTGCTGACCGGGGACGTCCGTGTACGACGGCTCCCCACGACTGAATCCTTCCCAGGGCTTCAACTGCTTGTTAAGCCAGTCTTCCTTGCTACCCTTCAGAGGGATTGCATAAAAGACATCAACGGACGCTGCGTGGAATGTGGAATGTGAGCTGGGGTAGCAGAAGATCAAAACGGTTGACTTACAAACTGAGCCACTGGGTTCGTAGGACTTGCCACAATGGATCAGAGACCCCGCAATGTCGACCCAATGGTCGAGCTTCTCGGGAGTCAACTGGAGCTCAACGAGTCGCTCAGGAGGTGACAGCTTCCACACAACATCGAGCTGCTCCTTCCGCGTCAGAGGCCTCAAAGAAGGCGCGAGGTCATTCGCATCTTGCTTGCTCACGAGACCAAGGAAATACGCAAGGTTGAGCATACCTCCAGTCCAGTCAATCTCGTGCATCCGGTCCGCGATATGGGGAGGAATGTTGATCAGACCAGTGAATTTGACTTCCTCGCCCATCGCTTCAAGGCGCTTCGCGACCTCAAAGGCAACAACACCTCCGTAAGAGTACCCCGCGATCGCATAGGGACCGTGGGGCTGAGTCCGCTTGACTGCTGCAGCATACGAAGTGACCATCTCGTCCATAGAACCAAAGAAAGGATGTCCAGGCTCGAATCCACGAGCTCGGAACGCATAGAAAGGCCGCTCGTTGTGGAAGTACTTTGCAAGGTTGACAAAGATCAGAACCTCTCCGACACCGGGGTGAACCATGAAAATGGGAGTCTTGTTACCAGTGAGGTTAAGGGGAACGATAGGGTCGTATTCCTCGGTGGCCGCATCCTTGGAAATCAGCGAGTCGATGTACTTGCCCAAGCTGGAGAGGATAGGGTGCTTGAGAATCTGAATCGTAGGGATCTCGGGCAAGTCAAATGCAGACTCCCCATCGCGCTTCAGCCTGATGACGTCGATAGATGTACCACCGAGCTCGAAGAAGTTGTCCCCGGCAGACATGTCGCTAACACTCAAGTTGAAGATGTCGGAGTAGATCCGAGCCAATATCTTCTCCGTTTCCGTGCACGGAGCAATGAAGCTAGCACCACGAGCGATGTTCAACAGCTCCTCTGCATGGGCAATGTGTTTCGCGAGACCACCTTGCTTGAACTGTCTGACAAGACGAGCCTTGGAGAGCTTCCCGAGGGTAGTCTTCTCCATCTGAGCAGCCGGAATCGGAACAATGAGCTGGGGAGGAAGGGTAATCAACTTCACAGAGACGTCCCGGAGGGCTCGGTGAGTGGAGAAGAGCTTGGCGGGTGCATCCTCCGCATTGAGGTCGAATGTGGGAGAGTAGAATACGACAAATCCCTCTGTCTCCTGGCCAGGGGCACGGTAGGGTGCGGCAGCGAGGAATGAATGGGTGACACCCTCGACGTTCTGCAGGTGAGTCTCGAGTTCCGGTATACCATACGAGACACCGTGGACGATGACAGTGTCTTTCATACGTCCGCTGAGTCTCATTTTGCCGTTCTCAATGATACCGACATCACCGGTACGGTACCAACCACCCTCGATGAAGCTGGAGGCAGTCGCCTCGGGGTTGTTGTAATACCTGACGAATACCATCGGACCTCGGGCCTGGAGTTCACCGCTTTCACCGTCACGACGAGGGGTGACGCCGTCTGCAGGGTCCACGATGCGCATCTCGCACCCAGAAATGGGGGTCCCGAGCTGCAAGAACTCGTAAGGGGGAGGCGTAGCCAGCACGTCGACAGGGTCGTAAACGCATCCAGCGCTGAGAGGCAGTGAGTTAGATCATAGGCATCTAGATGCACAGCAAAACCTACCAGGTCTCTGTCATACCAAAACCGGCAGAAATGACGAATGAGGCATCCCCATCCTTTGCGAGGTTTTTTAAAGTACGAGTGAAGGCGACGGCGGTGCTGCTGACAACGGCTTCACCGCCACTGTTGACCCGTTTGAGGGAAGAGAGGTTGAATTGACCGAAGAGGTCAGTACACTTCTCGAAGTCGCGGGTGAGTTTAGCGAGTAAAAAGTTGGGTGCGAATGACACTTGGATAGACTGTTACGAGAATTAGGTGAATGTAACTGAAAACGTGCTGTATCACATACCTTTTCCTCGATCAATTGAAGATATCGCAGTGGGTCCGAGAGGATGACAGATGCATGAACATGCAACTGCGAGGCACCGTACAAGAGTGGCGTGAAGTGCATTTCGAGCGATCCAGCGACATGGTCAAAGCCCACCCCTGAGAGTTTATCGTTCAGTTACAATCCTTCTCAAATACGGAAATACAGAAACTCACAGTTCATGATTTTCGATTCAGGTGTAAGACCATAGCTCTCGCCCTTGGCACGGCACGCAGCAATAATGGTGCGGTGGGTGTGAACAACTGCCTTGGAGAAGCCCGTCGAACCAGAGGTCAAGAAAAGGATTGCCTCGTCATCCGCCTTGGGTTGGTGGACTTCAAATTCCCCATCCAGGATCTCCGCAGAGGCCTTGAGCTCAGAGAACAGGTGAATATCGAGATCGGAAATCGTCTGGAGCTGGTCGGCCCCACTCTCGCTCGTCAACCAGATTGCAGATGAGAAGAGGTTCTTGATGTGGTTCACGTGACCCTCCTTGTGCGCTTGCTGAGCACTCAGCGCGGGCTGCAAGCAAGGCACGTAGCCAGCTAGTAGACATGACCAGACGGCGGCCATGTTTTCCTCATGCTCGGTGAGGTAGACAACGACGATCGAGCCAGTAGGCTTTCCCCAGGCACGGAGGGCCTTGGCGAGAGAGTGGGCATACTGATAGAACTGGCTGAATGTTTTTGTTTGGATAGAGGAGTCGCGGGCAGACGAGGTGATGAAGCTTAGCTCGTGATTAGGATATTCCTGGACGGCACGAGAGAAAACGCCGAGGAGTGTCTCCGGGACAGCAGCGATGGGAGCAGAAGTAGTGATGGAAGCCATTAGTTATGAGAGAATTAATGGAAGTTGATATATAAGAATAAGAAGAGAGACGTCTAGTTGATGAGAGAGCTTGCGAGTTGTTGTGAAGAGTGAGTCTGGTCGATAAACATCTTTTATACATCGCCGGTGACCCACTGTTTCTGGCTGTGTGCTCAGAGCAAAATAATTAGAGTTACAGCCTTTAATGAATTAAATCATCTAGCGCCGCTCACTCACCGTAATCCACATGCACTGAGCAGCGCCGATCGAAATGATAGCCTTGCTAGTCGGTGCAGGGTCTGTGCTCAGCAACTGACGATAGGCTCATTTGAGCGGGTATCAAAGCAAGTTGTGACGACCCTGAGTGGCGATGAATTTGCTTGACCGGCTCGATCGACAACGAACCAGTTCACACTCAACTCCGATTGGCAAGGCCGACGGCCCTCTTCTAAAGCACCATCCGCAACTGTAAGTACACGCTTAGTTCCAGTGACTTGGGATAATCTATTGGATTCATGATGGTAGGAAAGCGAACGGGGATGTAACGGTGATCAACCCAATGAAGCTTCCCACTGAGCGCGCCGAGTGGTCATCGCCTTCGAATCGCTTGCTCATTTGCTTGTACACTTCGCAATCGGGGTGTTCTACTACGCTCCGCCGATGGTGAAATATTTTCCACCGCTTCAACTCGGTGGCATCGATGTATCCATGCCGGGCCACCGCCTTGCTGCTATCTCCACAGTAGCTGTACCGTTGTCGGCGTTTGGCGCACCCGTTGCGTAAGTTGTTTCTCGTCAAATAACTTTACCCACAATGATACTCTGGCGGTTTCCTGCTCGACATATGTATTTGTTTCTTTGCTTTCTGGACTCCCCACGAACTCTATCCGGTCGGGGGTGGATACCATGCCCAAAGACTATATAGTTCTCCATACACCGCTGTGCCGGTGGCGCATTCTCTTGCGGACTCTCAGATGCGTGCGCTCTTGCCCCGTTCATCGACACACGACACACGACACGCGATATGTTCTCAGAGTTTCAGCAGAATTCAGTGTAGGCTAATATTGAGAAATAGTAAGACTTCGAATGAAAATACGCTAGCTTAAACACGGAAATATAGGCAGTACCGCCAGGTGGTGGACTTGGAATGTTCCATCCAAGGGTTGGTTATCACAATGTAGTACAACTGAAGACCATAGACGCAGCTTTCGCCACTTGCGTGCCTACTAGTGACAGCCAAGAAAGCCTTTTCTTGTCGAGCCTTCTTATGGTGACGACTATACCAGACAAATGGGACCATGCCTCAAAAATAATGAATGCTTGCGTTCAAGTAAATCCATTCACAGTGGGGAGACTCGATGCTGTGCAAGCCGATAAAAGCGTCTCCGGACCGAGATGCCGTACAGCCTAGCATAGCAGATCAGCCACTGATATATTCACCTTTAATCTGTTGTCAAGACACCTATGTAATGAGGGTGCCTGTCATCATTTGTTCATTGAGACATACTCGTATAGCTTCCAGAAATCATCGCGCGTGCTCAATGTTATTATGACTGCTTGCTTGATGCCGGATTCACTGCTTCACGTAAGGTCATAGATATTATTCACCAAGTGCATGCGAATTGTGAAAGCGTTGCAAATTTGTCTGTAGGGTTCTGCACGGGTCAACCCGATCAACTACCAAAGGCGCGACGGACCACCGTCGCGCCTTTGGTAGTTGATCGAACTCATCCTGAAGACACTAAGATCCCACATAGGTTCGTCATGAACGATCTGGCTAGCGAAACGTTCGATTGCACTACAGAGTCGCGCAAGGAACGCTTCATGTGCACCAGAGGGTCTCATAAACAACAATTTCTGTTCTGCGTCGAGATAGATCAACCTGATAAGCCACACAATCAGTGTTTGCATGCTCGTGTTTCATTGCACTCCTAGCTCACTTTACGTCAGGTCGCGGATGTTGTTGTGACCAGGAGATCATTAAATTCATCTGGGCCAAACGCCTCGATGACCTGTCAGAGTGAAGTCAGTAGACTGCACATACGAAAGATGTGATTGAATGAGTCGCCAACTTGCACTATGTCAGACGGCAGTTTGGTGATGACCTCCAAAAGAAAATGACCTTTGGAGAGAGTTAGTAACGTGTCACATAGGTGAATAGTTCAATCGTACCATCAACAAAATTCTCGATGTTCATCGTAAGCCGAATGAAAGTGGGTCGTATGGTTGAAGTTATTAGGTAATCCACTCATTCCCCGCCCCTGGCATGAGGTGCCAGGAGGTGCCCCACTAGTTCCGTCGTATCCTTGACAGCCGACACGCATCTTCAGATCGAATTCCTCGAAAAGATCCATGGGTCAAATCTCAAAACTTGTGCTACTCGCCTGTGGTTCACGTGGGCCCGACCAAGCTTGCGACTCGAGTTACGTAGGAAATACCATTCCATTGCCCTCCCACCATGCTTTTCGCGTAAGTCTAATGGCCAGCTTCCCTTGTAGTACAACTGCTCTAAGTTTGCTTATCGGCATTCGTCGTGGTCAAGTTGTTCACCATTTTGATCTGTGTCACTAAACGTAGCCACAACAAGCACGGAGACTCATCTTTTCCATTCCTAAGGCGAAATCAAGTTCGGTGAAGCTAGGCACGCCTCTGGGAAGTGGGAGGTCGAGGGTCGATGGATACGAATCTGGCACGATGTGAGGCAGTTATGGTAGTTACCCGTGGTTTGTGCCAATAAGAATCGCCTGACCATCAGGATATTATCCAGGTGTTGCCCGATTGCACGATCGTGGAAATATTCAGGATAGCCATGAACGTTAACATGTAGCGCCTTGTGCGAGCATCACTTATTGTTGAGACTAGATAATGTAAGTCACAACTAACCAATTTCTATTCCAGACACGTAACAGCTGCTCCACTTAACGAGTAACTCGGTGTTCCAGAGGCTTTGCTGCAATTCAAAGCCACAAGCGTTCTACGCCGGTGCCCGGTAAGTCCGACTACCATGGAAGATGACGATGACGTTTGTACGTTGGTCGATGCACGGTACCTTGGATTCTTGCACTGACACTATGTCTGTGACTTTGTTGATCCAGCATGTCTCGTTGCATGCGACACGTGCTGTGTCGACAAAGGTGACAAAGTATAGTTGTTTTATGCAGGTACCTCATCCGCAATCGTGGCTTAGAAATCACAAGTCTAGCGAGAAACTGTGGGATTAGGATCACCTTGACGACCCTCCTGCACCATTTGTTTTGCTGGCGTCACCACGTTTTGCCATCGCTCCTTGTACAGTTTTGTGACGGTTTCCCATGATGAACGAGGACGAACAATAAAAGAGTGAAGACGAAACCACAAGCAGACTAGGCATCCGGGAGAGGTGAACCAGGATGTGGATGCCCAGGTGAACCTGGACATAAACCAAGGTCCAAAGGCGGTTCCAGTGGTGGAGTCCAGACCGTTTGCATGCGATGTTTACTGCACTGCCTCAGGCGTGGTAAAGTGCTTACATAAACCCCAATCGATCGTCTTGAACCACGCTTTCTTTGTCGCCAACAGTCAACCACTTGTGCGTGAGCCTGGCTCTCCTTTATCCGTGTGCCATCTCATCTTTGAAATCTTAGCTGTTCTGCTCATCATGCCCACTCGCTGGCCAAGCAATAAGAAATCAGATTACATGCGAACGGTAAGAGGACGATCGTATGATATTGTACAGTAACAGTATCTGATTTGCAATTAGATCATCTGCTGCGGCAGTCCCATATTCCATGCGCGACATTGACCTAACAGTCGTGCCCTAAATAAACCGGGTAACCGATCACGACGATCGTGCTATCGAAGCCCAGTTTGTTGCTGCCAAGTTGTCCCTATCGACGAGCGGTGACGTGAGTGGGTCTTGGACAGTAAGACCCGTGGAGAAATAGGTGTCGTAGTCGCTCTTCCTCCTGAAGAACATTGATGTCGTCTGAGCCTATCGGGATGTGGTTCGGTGACAGGACAGTAGCAACGCCTACGACACTAGCTCTGTTCTGCATGATTCCCAGTGATCCCTTGTATTCTATGAAGAGCACCTGTCATTTGTCAAGCCGCTCAATCATCAGCCCAGATCTGGCCATTTTTTGGTATGTTCGTTTTGCAAGTCATCAGTGTTTTGCGGCGCTCGAGGGCGACTGGAAGTACCGTTCCTTGTGAACAGTGCAATCTTGCATCGTTGCCATGTTGCCTTTGTCAATGCAGCATGTATCGCTCCATGCAACACATGCTGCATCGACAAAGGTTTTGACGGATGTGTTTTTTCCCCAAGTACCTCATTTATAACTACACATAGCAGGGGTTTTGATCTGACCATTGAAAATCTAGCTAGAATCACGGAACTTCGGCTTGACAACGCTCCTGCCCTGTGAGGGTCGCATCCATGGTGGTGAAATAATTGATTGATACGTTGAGGCTTTCCTAGGTGGAGAAGACAGATGCCAGCAAGAGTCGGAGATCGAAGCAAGAGATATTTGGTATGATCAGGGCGCAGATGCTGGCGTATGTCCCATTTAACTGCATCTCTCTCAGTTTTATCAGACCTCCTGTTGAAGATATGATAGACCCACATAGTTGCATCGAGCGTGGCATCTAGTCGTTTTATTTAAACGATCCTGCACACTGTTGGAGCATAGTCTTTGCAGTGACTTATGGCTAAGTGGATGGAACTGACCAACGTCACGGAGCACAGCCACAGAGCGAGTATACGTAGGCAATGAAGCGGCTTCTTTTCATCCCATGAGATCAGAGTGTTCCGCGAGGTGTTCCTACTCATCCTGATCCCTCGCAGCTCACGTGAACCCTCCTGTTGTTCAGAATCAGAAGACGCTCCATGCTTTTGCCCACACCACCTTTCAGGTCTCACTGCATACCCACAGCACAATTCGAGAATAGCAAGCCTGAGTCCATCGTCTAGATGATGTAAGTCATACACCATCTGGACGATGGACTCCCTGCATTTGACACTCCTACATCCATTCATGGCGATATCCATCTAGCTGGTGGTGGTTGAAAGGTTGAGATCTGAGTGCGGAGAAGCTGCCTTTAACACCAGTGTCACTGCATACAGTCTGCTGACCGCAGTCGAGCCATTGATATGTCACTAATACACTTTCTCTCCCAACATATGCAGTTGAGTGCTTACCAGGGCACCACAAGGAGTCGTCGTCTTAGATATGCAGGCTGCTCCCGATAGACACAGCGAGCGTTTAGGTGTCTTTGCTCGATAAATGAGGCTTACTATGTGTACCACCTGAGGTACTTACTGCCAAGGCACCATCGCAAACCGCCGTTATCCATGCCCAGTGCCCCCAGCCCTCAGGGAAGAGGCTGGAGTCCGCATCCTCTTACACGGCACCTTCCTTACTACTCTTGACATCAGACAAGCGTTGATCAACCCATCTCGGCCGGCGCTGCATCTCAATGCCGCGTAGCTGGACTTCGAACATGTCTTCATCTCGGTACCCCTGCTCGGATCCGCGCGTCCCCGGCGGACAACCACCCGAGCATGGCGCGCAAGATGTGGCGAGCGTGCTCTGTGCAACGTTGCGCATTCTTGTGCAAGAAGCTCGTTGAGATGATCGTGATGAGTGCGAGAGATCTGGCAAGGATCCCATGCGGGTCCCAAGTTTGTGTTCCTGTCCGCGTACCATGGTACAGTCAGGGTGCTCCGTCTCTTGGCTTGGGTTCGATCGCTGTGGCAGGGGGATCGGGCTAGGCGGAGAGTGAGTGCGGTGTCGGGAGTCCATGCGTAGTAAGTAGGTCGTAGCGTCGGTTGTCGTAGGTAGTCAGTGTCCTTCCACCCGCACGCCTTCCGGGTTTCCCTGCTAGCCTCCCAGGGTCTGTCCCAGTCTCCCCTACTCCATCGCGCATCCAGCTCCTCGAATCTATGGGTAGATACTCAGCCCCCTCCGAAAACATTGATTTCGAGCACGCAGTTGCGCCGCTCAACTACGATGATTGATTGACACAGCTGGCAAAGTGACATCGGTGCAGCAAATCATGAAATGCCATAACGTGATCTAAGTCCAGTCTTGTGTCGATTTATGTTACTAGTCGAGGTTGTTCGTCAGACAGTTGTCAATAGTTCTCATTGCAAGTTTCTGCGATATCTTCCTCCCATTTTGATGCAGCTGTAATCCCACTTGACATCAAGTCAACGCGTATTGAACCTTACCCCGAGTAGACGGGTAGATGTACGCAAGAATGTATTTCACGCACAAAACAGTCCCAACCAAGAAAAGAATGATACTATGTATGTTCACAAGGCGCGCCTCATCCGGGAATTGTTATGTAAGTGCGTTGTTTCGGAAGAGTCTATGTGGATGGTAGGATGCGCAATGCGTGGAATGGACGGGAAAAAATACTTCGCCCGCATCCTACAGCTCCGGCGAATACAACCAGTCCTAAAGTTATGTGCAAACGAAAAGGTTGCCTTCAAACTCGAATCGGCGTGGTATAAAGCTGATCGCATTGCCGGGGAACACCGTTATCAGGCCTCCTATCAATGCGAGCAATATTCCAACAGGCATCAGTTACCCACTCGAAAGATAGCATACGTCAAGCCCATCACCAGAGAATCGGACGCGCTGTGAATTGCGGCGCATGCATGCATGAAGAGCGTGGGGAAGCACATGGACACCCTCGAGATCATGAGACTTCTGTTCGGTCAAGGGATCGAAGATGACAATGGAATTGCTCCCTCAAGGACGCGTTGGAGCGTTAGCGAGAGGCCGATGAAGACGGGGAAGACGAGCCATACAAACTGCATTTCGAACCATAGATCTAATCATGTATGGGTGCTCTTGATGGTTCTCGATTTTGTAGGTGAGGGATGATCTACGAAAACAATTCACCTGGAGAAGGGTTAAAGTGGAAGACCACGAGCAGAGACGAGGAATAATATGAAAGGAGGGTGAACATGCATGGTAACTCATGAGTCAAGGATATCCCTCACTTGAGCAAACTAGGTTCAAAAAAATGGCGTAGCGAACTTTTCCAGAGCGATGTGCTAAGGGACAAAGTCAGCGTGGAGGACGCAAGGGATTGAGTGCAACCTCGACATGGGGTACTCGAGCGTGGTGATGGTGCTTACCTTGTACGGGTGGTTGTGATAATCATACTGACACCATCAATAGTGTGCGACTAAAACGAAACTGTGTAGATTGGCATGGCTGAAGCTCTGACTCGGGAATTGAAGTTCGCAGTTCCCACGCGCACGTCACATTCGAGCAGTCACCAACTGTCGGCGGGATCACCAGCAGCCGCGGCGCAACGACCGAGCGTGTTGGTTGCTAGAACAGAAGCTAAGTACCATAATCCAACGATGATTACTTGGCAGGAGCCCGGGCAGTGTGCGGGTCTCCGAGGTCGGGACACCAACGACCACTGGACACATCAAAACCAAAGCTCTCGCGCGAGTGCTTGTACGTGAGTGGGGAGGGATCATGTCGTATGCGGCCTGTTGCTCTGTCAGAACGTCCTGGTTGGACACGGCGAGCTTTAGGTGCGTCATTCTCGTGGTTAATACATCTACAGCCTCCAGGTGTACTCAAGATCTCCTTGCGTTCGCTCCCTGTTCAACGCTTTCTCATCTGAACGCTTTCTGTTGCCTTTGTGTTGTGTGCCAGCTTCGTATTCCGCGCTACCGCCGCCATGAATTGCTTTTACTCGTGCCCGTGATGCGGTGGCCGATGGCGGACCGAGCAAATCGTTGTGAATGGTGTTGGTTTCCGGGCGCGTCGTTTGACATGGGAGATGGGGATAAGAATAGCCGTGACCTGAGATGGACAGCTAGAACCTAGAAAGGCGTGGAGTCAGGTTGAGGTGGTCGGAGGTAAAGAAGTTACAGTGGTACCTCTCCGCGTGCTTCCCCCTTAGGCGGTGCGTCTCTCTCCCTTCCTGATCAATTGGGTTTGTGCAGATCACCACATTTAGATGCCTCATTGCTGGTGCTTGTCGGCCATCATAGTATCCTTGACCCGCTCCCGCTTCCCGTGTTCTAGCGCAGGTACGCTGTCTGTGAGCCAGGTGAAGACGAAAGGACTGACGCTCGACCGGTCTTGTATTTCGCGTTTTCCAGATATTTGCAGAATGCCATGTGCTCATTCTGCTTTGGGTGGCATGCTTTTCTTCTGTTTCGGAGTTGCCGTTATTCGATGTGACTACAGGTGTGGCCTATTCTGTCTGTCGAGCTCGTTCGTGACTGCTGATAGTTTTAAGCAAAGGCACGCCATGCTTTCTCATTCTCGTATCCTCTGGTCGGTGACACCCGTCCCCTTGGGCGTTGATGTTGAGCGGGGTCAGATCGATATCAAGGCACAGATGGTCGGTCTTGTTAGCCACTACGACCGTATATATGTTGGCGAATACCGTCGTCGATCACTGTCGGAGTCTGTCCCGTAACCCGTTCTGTGTGTAACTACATCTAACCAATGATGTGACATCTTCGGCGGCTATTTGAATCCTCGTGCTGCTTATGTTACGGGCATACTGCGGCCTCGTGGCACTATACCTCCAACGCTCTTCTTCGCTTCCACTTTCCCCTCCTTCACTGCTCTTCGCACTGCATTGGTCAACCCTGACGGTCTGCAGTACATCGTTGGCCTACCTTCCAGTTTCGTTCACTTTCCATAAGTGCCATATCTTCAACGCGAGCGCTTTATTGTCTGCGCCTACGTGAGACGTGAGTACCACTCTCCATCCTTGCTGATCCCAACTATCTGTGACACACCCTTGATTGTAACCTAGTTCATCTCTGCCTACCGTCAAATCCTGATCGTGGCAGCTTTTCCGGTGTCTCAGTCTCTCCCACACACTATATCATCTGCCGCCCGATCTCAGCGTTCATCTGACATCCTTCCTATTCCGCAGAACGCATTTACCTTACTGATCTGTCGTGGACTCATCAGCTTCTCCGATTCATCATACCACATCTCTATCGAGTTAAATCTCTTCACACTTCTCTTCCTTGCTGCCCATCCCTGCTCCTATTCCCTGTGGCTCCTACCTTTCATCCACACACACCTCATCTCATTTTGATTCTGATACAGCATCCTCCACTCAACACTGATTTTGTCTGTTCTGTCCCTTGTGAGTCACATTTGTTATTTCTTGGTATCAATCTTTCATCTGTTCTTCATTCTGCTATTTTAATCCCATCTTTGCCATTCTACCTAGCCTGTTGACTTTTGCTCTTGATCTTGCCTCTTCAATTTCCCTTTCATCTATTCCATCTCTGGCTTGTTCCATTTCCTGTCCTCTTCTCTGTCCCTGTGGCATATACATTTCACCTTTGACTTTTGTCTGTCTGTAAGCCTCCTGCTACTAGGCTGCTAGTTTCATCTCAGCCCAAGTTGCAAGTCATACACCCTACTTGAATATAACATCAGGCTGATTTCCTTTTTCTATGATAGCATACTTCAGTTCTCCAAAAATTCCTTCCAGTTACATCCTTCTCCTGCCTGCATTCCCAAGGCTCCATCACCTTCAAGCTTTCTTCTGATCACCAATCTAATCCTGGTATCTATTTTGCCTTGTCTCTTACAAGTTACTAACAGCTCCATTTCAGTCCCCTTTCTTGATCATCCTATCTCCCTATTTTCACATCTGTTATTCATCAAATACTCTTGCCTGATTACTGGCATCTTTCCCCTTGGCCTATTTCTGTCATAACCACATCAACACTTGCTTGTCCTACCTTGTTGGCTATCAAAGCTCTGGTACTCTCTGAGTTTCTGTCCCTCTGAGCTACTGTATGCTCATATTATCCAATGTACTGGCATAAAAAACCTGGAGACATCACCTTTCAAGTCACAGGTAGGCTTCAGCCAGCTAGCATATATACTTACATGTTCATTTTTTATGCAGTTGGTCAACTGACCCTTTCATCACCTCTTCCCAAACAGGACATCAGAGTTACTGTTTGCATTGAGGATATTTCCAAAATCACATGCTCAGGAAATCTATCAGAGAATGGCTTGGTTGTAACATGGGATCATCCATTTCTTTTGTAGGCATGACTTCATACCCCTAATTGTATTTGTTTATATTCTTTATCTTATAGCTTTGCACCTCCCTCTGCTGTTGTTCAAGTGGCTATATGGATTCTTCCAGAGGAGCTTACCCTTGAATGGGACAAACTACCATTAGGTGACAAAATAACCAAGGATGTGGCTGGTTTGCTGAAATCCAGCAATTCTCAATGTAAGTCAATTTTTTGTCTCACATATAATTTATGACAATAGTAACCATACACTAGGGGGTGTGCCTAGGCTCTCAACTGGACCTACAACCATCTCCATTACTTGTAGAGCAAGTGAGATGTTGGTGAGCATAGTTGTAATTTTACTTTAATGTCAATGAACATTTGTTTAGGTTTTACCAGATGAGCATGATTGCCTAAAAGCACTTGGGAATTATTCAGCCAAAGTATATGACTTTATCAGGAAGTTTAAAAATGTGGCATGCACAACAACACATATTGAACTAGGGCTAGCAAGATTGGATCTATCTCCTTTTGTTACGATTTTTCTCCCTTCTTCATCGTCTCGTTCCGTCTTCTTTCTCCCACATCACTTATATTGACTTTCTTATGTAAACCTCTTTTGATTGGACGATTAGCTCCACAGCTGTCTCTCTCACGACGGCAATGTATCCCCTTGTTCCATCTTGTTCTATGACATTCCATTCTCTCATGATAGGAATGCTTATATACCGTTCGCCTTGTACTTTTATCCCTTACACTGAATCTACGCCATCCTGCGTATTCATTCCTTGTCCTCGAGCAATTCTCGAGTCCTCTGAGTCCCTTGTCGTTGTCCTCAGTCTTGGTCAACATCCTTCGTCTCAAACTCCTCGGATCTCTTAACCCTGAACCCTAGTTCATTGTTTACGATATTTGTCGAACTCATTCTCTGTCCTCGAGCGATTCTCGAGACTGTGTGCTCACTCGTCATCGTCCTCTGTCCTCTGTCGTCGTTTCGCACTTAGCTTGCTAGGAGAGACGCTGTGGTACCTCTTCGTGAGCGTCCGCCTCTCTTGGGTTAAGTCGAACGCTCTCTTGAGTACGCCTAGCGTTACACCTTTAGGTCATACAAACCATATCAATGTCCTGAATGAACTTGGAGTTGCCTTTTCAAGGTGTTATATTCAGAGTGGTAATGTTGGAGATCTTAATAGAGCCATTGAAGTAAAGCAAAAAAGGCTTGGTCTTTGCCCTTTGGGACATCCAGAACACATCAAGGCTCTTGGAGAACTTACAATAGACCTAGGAAAACATTACAACATCCAAAAAAAAGTGGAGGACCTAAACAGGGTCATAGACATGCATCAAGCATGGCTTGATCTTTGCCCATTAGGCCATTCAAATCATGCAAGAGTTCTTGGATCATTTGCAACATCATTACAAAAGTGCTATACTGCCAGGGGAGATATTGCAGACCTTGACAAGGCAATTGAAATGCGGGAAAAATGCCTTCAACTGTATCCAACAAATCATCCACAATATAGCAAAGCTTTAAATAATCTTGCAGTCTCTATCAATGCCCGCTATCAGAAGCTGGGAAATCTTGTAGATCTAAACAAGGACATAGAACTTACAGAACAATCTCTCAAGCTTCATCCACCAGGCCATCCATATCATGGAGGCACTGTTCAAAACCTTGCAGTCTCATTGAAGGATCGCTATAAGAAAATCAGAAATTACCCTGATTTATACAAGGCAAACAATCTTTTTAAAGAGGCATTAGCAGCTTTTCCAGCCCATCACAGGAATTTTGCATTTAATGCTGCTCAAGTAGCTAGATCCACTCTTTCTCTGTCCAAAACCTCTGAAAGGTCTTGTCTTCCTGATCAACTACTCTCTTCAGTGGATGAGGCTTTTGAATCCTACCAATTATTGAAGGAATGTGGTATAGCAGCTTCACTAGAGTTGCTGAGAGCAGCTCAGGATTGGATAGAGGATGCTGAAGAATATAATCACTCCTCAGTCTTGGATGCCTACCAAATATTTCTTAATACATTGGATCATTTTACCTCTCTTGGCTCCTCACTGGATTCAAGACATGATACAATGCACACAGGGGTAGTTGATGCAGCAAATGATGCATTCTCATGTGCTACAAGACACGGAAACCTCCAGATGGCTGTGGAGCTGCTGGAACAAGGGCAAGGAATCTTGTGGAATCAACTTGCCCAGTTTGACATTTCTGTGGCTGCCTTGGAAAGCCAGAGTCGCCGAGGATGCGAACTCGGGAGGAGATTCACACAATTAAGTTTAGATCTCAAGAACCATGCACAACGGAGTGTTGGCCAAGACTCGGATCCATACTGGCGGGCGCAGGAGGAATGGCAACATGTGGTGAACAACATTCACAGCCTTGATGGGTTCTCGCGATTTCTCTTACCTCCACTTTTTGATGGTCTTCAACGAGCTGCAGAAGATGGACCAGTCATCATCGTGAATGCGAGCAAATACACATGTGACGCACTTATTATTTTATACACACAAGAACCCATTCACGTTCTCCTTCCATGCTCCCTCAATGATGTGGACCAACTATGCACCCAATTATTGGAACTCACCCAGGACTCACATGCTTATGGACCACACAGAGAGTTGTACGTGAAGGAAGTATTGCGGGACTTGTGGTTATCCGTTGTCGAGCCAATTATCACTGTTCTGCAAAACGACGTACAGCTCCCGCGGAGCTCGAGGATCTGGTGGTGTCCCACGTCGAAGTTCACTCATCTTCCACTCCATGCTGCGGGCCCCCATCGCGAGGGAAAGAAAAATCTCATGGACGTCTACGTCTCTTCCTACGCACCTTCTCTGTCTGCTCTCGTTCGTGCGCGTGACCGCCTTCGCTCCTCGAGCGAGTCTCGTAACACCCCCGCACCAAGCGCGATCTCGTTTGCTGCCGTTGGTCAGGTGCATCCCAGCGCGGACACAGGCCTGGGCCAGCTCCCGGAGGTGGAACATGAAATCCAGAAAATTAGAAGGGAAACAAACATGCCCCAAAACGTGGAATTCGAGACCGTCGCCGGCCCTGCAGCCACGATCGAGGACACTATCTGGGCATTCCGAGACCACCGCTGGGTCCACGTTGCCTGCCACGGTGCCCAGCATGCGACCAAACCATTCGACTCGTGGTTCGCGATGGGGGACGGCAAGCTCACTCTAATGCGCATCATCCGCGAACGCTACACGACTTCCGATTTTGCGTTCCTATCTGCGTGCCACACGGCCAAGGGCGATGCGTCGACCCCGGACGAGGTCCTCCATCTTGCGGCTGGGATGCAGTTTGCGGGGTTCAACGGGGTGATTGGGACGCTGTGGAGGGTGGATGATGCGGTGGCACATCAGGTGGTCACTCGGTTCTACAAGGAAATGTTCAAGCATCCAGAGATTGATTTCGAACATGCGGCTGCGGCACTCAACACGGCGGTGATTGAGACTGCGGCCGAGGTGTCGTTGGAGAAGCGGATCATGTTTGTGCATATCGGAATTTGACTTCTTTTTGGCACTCGAGGTAGGATCTCTTTCTCCAGACAAGAGTATTGATGAAGTCAAATCCTCCGGCCCCCAAATGGCTTTAGCTTTCCGTCTTTGTACCATGACCTTGTTGGGTCCCAGAGAAGCTGATGATCTTGTGTGTTCCCTTCACGACTATATGTTTTTTTGCTATGATTTGCAACTGACCTATGGCTCTTTTCTTTCTTGAGACATCTTGTGTTTGATTTGTACTACTTACCACCCTGTCAGTCTCATTCGCAGAGCGCGCGGAACATATCTACTATGCCTCTTCCTTCTTCGTGGCGTAACTGGCAAATCATGACAATACATATGCAGGTAATCTTGCTTGTGGACACTGTCAGGCTCATGTTGGATGTCATTGACTAAAGCAAATGGGCATGATCTGAAATGCATGCTCAAGTTGCATTCTGGACTGAGAAAAGATCCAGAATAACTGTCTGTATCCACAACTGAAGTCTGACATTCAATGATCGTCATTGTAATGTTCGATCAGAGACTTGGATGAAGAAGCCCGACACTGGTGTGTCCTTCGCCGCTCGATCACTGCATTTTTCTCCACTGGAGATCCACGAAGTGAAATGAGAGGGCTCAGTGCTGTTCTAATTACTTGAGATGTCTCTGGAGTAGAATTGTTAGTACATCAGGGTATGTGCTCGTATGCTGGCTTCGGAAATTGGAATCGACGCTAAAAGTACCATCGGGGCGACGAAGGTATACCTCACAGGTCATCCGCGCGATAGATATCCAAGGGACACACTCTACAACGATAGGGCCCACAGTATCCGGTAGGTTGCACGGGATGAAGTCTTTGTACGAGATGAGGGGTTGAGAAAGCAATATTTACGTGCATGGATCTTCTTTGGCTAAGGGTTCCCATTCGGGTTTCTCGTGAATTGTGATCATGAACGCCAGGTCAAAACTGGGGATGTGGGTAACGATATGTTTGAGGTGAGCATGAGTGTCAGAGGCAAAGGTAGTGAAGCAAGTGTCTCCAAGCCACTAGGGAATTCTAGCCCATCCTCCCATGTTGTGCTTTTCAATCATGAGTTGGAAATTAGGTTTCACTTCTGCCAGAATTCCGTCACACTTTTGATAGAGAAAGCAACCTATCCTGAAGGTACTGAAGTCGAACTTATCATGTAGGTCACGAATGATACCACGAGTGAACTCTCTCGTTAAATCGCCAAGCCTTAGCAAGAATGTTTCGTGTATCATAGAGGCTTTCATTATCAACAATTTGTGCTCTTCATCGAGATACGTTAATCTAAAGTCAAACCATTAGTACGAAAATGGGTCAGATACCTATCTCACCTTAAGAGTGGATGTCGCTCTTCAACCTCTTCCAAAATACTGTAAAATTCAAATGGAGCGAGTGCATCGATTACCTACCAAAGTGAAGTCAGCAGAGTGGATATACAAAAGACGTGTATTAATCACTAACTTGCATTATGTCATACAGTAGTTTGGCGATGACATCCAAAAGAAAATGTTCTTAAATGAAAGTTAGGGACGTGTCAAGTACTGTAGTCGAACAGTGCAACCTTCCGAGTCGCCATTGTGCATACTGTCAGAATCTGCATCACAGGTTTAACAAATTTCTTACAAGACCCTTATAAGATCTTACAAACACTGTAATAAGTAAAATACGCACAAATCCTTATAAGGCTAGGTCCTATGGCAAAAGACCACCACACCGACAGACATGTGACACTTGACACTTTCTTATATGAATGGCCAAGGTCCATATAATTTATGT
>JBBPUG010000407.1:0-24253 GCA_038094535.1 Tubosaeta aff. alveolata
AATGAAGTTTCCTGTCGATGGAAAAATCCTTGCATTCATCCTTCTAAACTTTCTTCCCAAAACTGCAGAGTGGAATGCATTCGCCTCATCAGTCATCAACACAACTGAAGAGGCAAAACTCACTTTCGACATAGTGGAAACCCGCATTCTTTCCGAGGATGCTCGACTGAGGCTTCCAAACACCTCCGATTCGGCATACGCAGCCAAATCCGACCGGAAGAAGAAGCCCAAAGGGGACAAGTGGTGTGAATATCACCGCACTATGGGACACAACACACAGGAGTGTCGGAGTTATCAGTTCTGGCCCACAGAACTAAAGGAGAAATACAAAAGGGAAAAGGCGAACAATGCAGATGGAGCTTCCGACCGGAAAGTGGAACCACCAGATCCAAAACATGTAACTAGTGAACATGTAGACTGTGCCTTATACCAATGGATTCAGGCCTATGTCTTGTCCGATCCTAAGACCACCTCTCAACTCCCTATCATCATTGACTCAGGCACAACATCACACATGGTTCCACATCGGAAATGGTTCCAATCCTACTCCACTCTTTTCCCACCTTGCTTGGTGCAATTCGGAGACAATTCCACAGTCAAGGCAATCGGAATCGGAAGTGTCATCCTTCGATCCATCATAAAGGGCAAAAGATATGAAATCTCCCTCAGTGATGTCCTACATGTTCCAGAATTCGCATTGTCCCTCATCTCTGTCCCAAAACTGGCCGGGCCCTTATACAGTTCTTGTGGGATCACATGCAGATGGACTTTATCATGCAACTGCAACCCTACAAACCATACCAGAATCTGGGCTGGTCTCTGTGGACATAAATCTACTACACAGACACATGGGACACATTTCAATACCATGAATCCAGACCATGGTCCGACAAGGCCAACTACATGGCATCGATGCCATTACCGGAACTCCGAAATTTTGTGAACCCTGTACAATCGGAAAGATGAAAAAGCTTCCTTTTGAGTCCAGGAGTGAGCAGCGGACCACCAAACCACTACAAGTAGTCCATACAGATGTTGGTGGCCCAATAACTCCTCAATCCCAGGAAGGATACCGGTACTGGCTACTCATTGTCGATGATTTCTCCCAATTCCCTTGGATCTACTTCCTAAAGCGGAAAAGCGATGTGAAGGACACATATGAAAAATGGAAAGCAGATGTGAAGGCTTTCTTTCACACAGAAATAGAGACAGAGCAATTCTCAGACCTGCATGTCAAATTTCTACGCAGTGATGGAGGAAGTGAATATGTCAACACCGAGTTCCGGAACACACTCCGAAGCGATGGAACCATTCTGGAAACTTCAGCACCATACACTCCAGAACAAAATGGGCTTGTGGAAAAAATGAACCAAACTCTCTCGTATCTTGCAAACACCATGTTAGAAGACTCCAAACTTCCAAAATCATTCTGGACTGACGCCATGTCCACTGCAACATATGTTACAGGTCGTAGCCCAACATCTGCTCTAAAAGGCAACAACCCCTGCTCTTTGCTCTTTGATCGTCAGGTTGATCCTACTGTATTTCGACCCTTTGGATGCATTGCCTATGCTCTTGTACCAAAAGAACAACGTGGTGGAAAATTCCGATCCCATGGACGGAAGTGTGTACTGCTTGGGTACACTTATGGACAGCGAGCCTACAAACTCCTTGACTTGGAACATCGAACCATCATCTCTAGTCGTCATGTCACCTTCAATGAATCTGGCACCATCTCCAACACAGAAGCTGCTCCTTGGACTTGTGCATCCAAGGGTCAATGGGAGGGACTGACATCTCAACCCTTCCGAAAATCGGAAACTCTGGAAACTCTGGAAGCAGATGATGCAGATGAAGACCCAAATGAGGGACCCTTTCTAGGAACAGTGGGAGAACAAACAGAGTTGGATGACATTACTACCATCACTGACAAACTCAGCCAACTCCATCTGAACAACCCATCACTTGAGAGTCCTTCAACAGAAGTTCCTTTGAGCTCAAGCTCAAGCTCATCTCCGAAACAGACCCAAGCAAAATCCTACCATCCTGCAGAGATCATTGCAGGCGTTCGAAGAAGTAGCCATGCACGAAAACCAGCAAATAAAAACCAAGACTACTTCCGGACGTTGGAGGAGGAAGCACACTGAAAATGACCAGAAGTGAACCCAGAACCGGAACTGGAACTGGAATCGGAACCAGAACTAGAAGCAGAAGAGGTTGAAGTTGAAAATGTACTCTCAACTCCTGAAACAGATGTGGAAGAAATCCCTGATACCCCAGAACTTCCTGGAGCTTTCTACAGCATTCAGGATGATTTACAACAGCGGATCTTTGCTGGAATCGCCCACGGACCTTCCGGAGATAAACTACCAAATTCCATAAAGGAAGCCTACACGCGATCAGATGCCGACTTGTGGAAATCAGCTGTTGAGGAAGAGTTACTAAACCTCAATGCAAATCATGTGTACGAAACAGTCCCATTACCAGAAGGTGTCAAACCAATCACTTCCAAACCGGTATTCCGGATCAAGTATGATGAAAATGGAAAGGTAGAACGCTACAAAGTCCAGATCGTGGCACGGGGATTCACACAAAAGGAAGGAATAGACTATCAAGAGGTTTTTGCCCTAGTGGCAAATCTTGATTCTGTCCGAACCATTGTTGCTCTTGCAGCCAAGCATAATCTGGAACTCAATCAGATGGACATCTCCACAGCATACCTAAACAGTGAACTCGAGGAAGAATTATACCTTCTACCTCCGGAAGGCGTCCTGATCCAACCTGGATATTGCTGGAAACTCCGAAGGTCACTCTATGGCCTAAAGCAGGCTGGACGAACGTGGAACAAGACACTAGACAAAAAGCTTGGAGAACTTGGCTTTATTAAACTGGATGCAGAAACATGCTTGTATGTTCTCCGCAAAGAGGGTCAAGTATGCTTCCTTGTTGTCTATGTCGATGACCTCCTACTTGCTGCCAGTTCCCAGTCATTCATGAACTCGGTAAAGGGAACCCTATCAACAGCCTTTAAGATGCGAGACCTCGGAGAGGCAAAATTTATTCTAGGGTTGGAAATCCGACATGATCGAAAACTCAGAACTATATGCCTAACACAATCTCAGTATGCAAAAACTGTCCTCCAAAAAACCGGAATGACAAGTTCCAATCCTATATGGACACCAATGGTTCACAGCCTTTCCCTTTCAGCCACTGATCCTGTGGACGATACCAAAATCACAGAAATGACAATAAATGGGACAAAAGTTTCCTACCTTACTGTCATTGGTTCCCTAATGTACCTTATGCTCGAAACCTGCCTGGATCTTGCCTATGCGGTCAGAACACTTAGCCATTTCAGCTCAGCACCAAAACAATGCCATTGGGAAGCTGCAAAATGAGTCCTTCGCTATGTACGTGCAACCATGGACATAAAACTCCGGTATGATAGAAATGAAGTCACCATGGACATGGACTTCCATGGCTATTCCGATGCCGGATGGTCACAAAATCCAGACAATTCCCGGTCTGTCTCCAGATTCCTCTTCCTCAGCAACTGAGGAGCAATCTCTTGGTCGAGCTAACTACAAAGCATGGTTGCTTCATCCACCATAGAGTCAGAATACATTGGACTTAGCAATGCTGGCCAACACCTTGCCTGGCTCAGAACATTCTTCAAGGAGATTGGGCATCCACAGACTGGACCCACCACTCTTCATTGTGACAACCAGGCAGCAATCATACTTTTGCGAGACCCACAGTTCCGTGCCCGGACCAAACACATCCAAAGAAAATACCACTTTGTTCGGGATGACCTTATAGGCAAAGGAGAAGCAGTCATCCGGTATGTTCCGACTGGAGATATGGTTGCAGACATCCTCACAAAGCCACTCACACGAGACCAACATTGGAAATTTGTGCATGCAATGGGACTACAGTTGCACTCGAGTGGGAGTGTCAAAGTGTAACTCCGTATATCTTCTGATACTTCTGATGTTTCCGGAATTCCCACGCTTCCGACACTTCCGGAAGTTTCCCGTGCAGCCACTTCCAATAGTCTTGAAGTGCTTCTTCTGCGGGAAGACCGGAAACACCTATTTTTCAATACTTATTCCATTTACACTAATTTGAACATTCCGGAGTTTTATGCGATCACAACCCCACCCATATTTTTAGCTTTACGTTACTTTTCTCTCACCTCAGTCGTGTTTCACATCGTGGGCAGTGACTGAGGTGAGACTCCAGCTATTTCTTCATTGTAGTTCTAGCTAATGTACTGTAGTGGGCACACCTGCCCTTACTATAGTTTTAACAATAGCCTCAAGTGAGAGAGAGTCGTGGTTGACGATGAGAAGAGGAGAAACTAAAGGGAGCGATGAGAGAAGTGTACATAGGAGAAAGAACAAGAAAAGAATCGTAACATTACCCCCTTTGTACCGTTGAAGTGCCTATGAAGACTAAAGATCTGTGGCAAGGGGTGACCCAGTGTCGTTCTCATAGGCTTCTGGGATGAAGAGACTATCCCCATGATCTATGGGAGAAGGAGAGCGCCAATGAGAAAGTATGATGTGACAATATTTGGGCTTTTTGCGACGAGGTGGGACAGAGTGATGATGAGGACAGGTTTGTGATAGGGATACTTGCGCAAGGTATCGACGAATATCCTTGAGAAATTCTCCAAGGTTGAAGTGATGGGCTAAAATGACGAGAGTGTTGATGTTAGACGTGTCCGGATATTGGGTGTCTATGGTGGAAGTTCGTCCCTAGCCAGATGGATTGGCGATTGACAAAAGTCAAAAATGACAAAGGAGCTGGCAGAGAGCAGACAGGGGGGAATCAACATCCATGTAATAATCTAGAGCATGGGTGACAGATGGGTTGGCCAAAAGGCAGAACAGCAAGTCATGATGGCCAGCAGAAGGGGGGGAGAGTCGATGAGTGGCAAGAGGTTTGTCTACTGAGACAACTCCAGTGGAGAAGTCATTGGTGTCCCAGCTGGAGGTAGCAGCAGTCGAAGAGGTTTCAGAAAAGTCCATAATGGAGAATTACGCATGTAAAGGAGATAGAGTTTGTGTTGAAGGAGAACAGTTACAGGACCAATAAAGTGAGAGAAAAAGAATAAGGAGAAGTAAGACAGCGGTAAAAGCAAGGCATGGGTGAAGAGTAAAGAAGAATGGATGTAATGTGGTGAGAGGAAAGAACATACAACAGCTTGACCATTGAGGAGGACACTCATGAAGAGGTATGACACCACTCAAGGGATTCAGCAATTACTTCAAAGAATGGGAACGTTTATAAGGAGAAAGAATCTTAGGAGCATGACGAAGATTTTCTTCGGGTTCCCAGGTTGCTTCGGATTGAGAGTATCCTTTCTTCATCATCTATAACATCCAGAGGTGGTTCAGGAAAGGAAGGTCCATATGCTTTGGTCTGTTTGAAAGGAGATAAGAGGGAAGCGTGGAACATGTCATGGATTTTCCAGGAAGGAGGTAGTCTGAGATGATAGACAAGGGGAGAGATGACCTGAGAAATTTTGAAGGGTCCATGTCATTTGGGAGTGAGTTTTCTGGAGGGGTAAGGGATCGGAAGGTTGGTGGCCTCTAGCCATACCTTATCTCCAACTTTCCAAGGGGAGAATGAGCAAGTGGAGTGGCAAGTCATCGTCAAGCAAGCAGAGTCATGTGCAGCAAGGGCTTCTTCTCGTGCCTTGGACAGGGCAATCAATCTGTCAGATAGAGCGGGGATGAAGGTTTTTCCCAGGGCAGGGAATGATCAGGGTTCGTAACCAAGGAGGAGGGAGGACGGAGATGACTTAGTGGAGCTATGAGGGACGGAGTTGTGATGGAATTCGGTGGTAGTGAGGAATTCCAACCAGAAGTGAGGGTTGTTGGCGCAGAAGATACAAAGGTAGGTCTCGAGTTCTTGATTAGTTCGTTCAGTTTGGCCATCAGTCTTGGGGTGGTATGCAGTGGAGAGTCAAATGTCATATTGGAGGAGGCAAGTGAGTTCAAGAGCAAATGCAGAGGTGAATTGTGGACCACAATCCGAGATGATAGAATCATAAAGGCCAAAGCGTTTGAAGACATTGTCAAAGAAAAGTTTAGCAACTCCTGCTGCGTCAATGGTTTTGTTACAAGGGATGAAAATTACCCCCTTCATAAGGCCATGGTTGACCATGACCATAATAGAATCGAAGTCAGAGAACAATGGAAGATCTGTGATGAGATCGACCGAGATCTGTCGAAATGGCAAAGACGATGATGATGGGATCAGGTTCAATGGAGCAACAGTGGGATAAGTGTTGATCTTGGATTGCTGACATACAGTGCAGCCAGCCACAAAGTTCTTGACAAAAGTACCAAGTCCGTGCGACCAGAAGTCACGTTCTAGGATTGCCTTTGTGTGGAACTGACCAGCATGGCCAGTCATAGGAGAGGAGTGAATACTATGGAGAAGTGTGGAGTGGGATGAGGGTGGAACATATAAATGTCCTTTATAGAAGAGATGGCCATTATTGAACAACCAATCTTGGAGGGAGGAGCGAGGGAACAAAGGTGTTGCTTCTTCCATGGCTTTGAGCACACAAAGAACTAGTGGATTGGATGAGGACAAGGATCAGATGTAGCTGAGGAGTTTTAGATCAAGGGCATTAATGATGACAGGGTCTGGGAGGATGGCTGTGTCAGTGTTATCAGAGGAGGTGTCCATGAAGTCTTTTCAGGAAAGGGCATCAGCTGGGCCCATCTGGGTTCCAGGGGTTACTTTCCAGACAAGGTCAAAGTTGAGGAGGAAAAGGGACCAGCAGGCCTGATGATGAGAGAGTTTGTAAGGGTCTTTAACGAAGGAGAGGTTCTTGTGATCAGTGATAACTGTGACAGGGTGCGAAGTTCCAAGGAGGTATTGTTGCCATTCTTCAAGAGCAAGGATGACGGCCAGGAGTTCTCAGTCGTAGATGTCGTAGTTACACTCGACAGGGGAGAAGGTCTTGGAGAAATAGGTGCAAGGATGGAGGTCACCATTGACATCAGCCTGGAGGAGGACTGCTCCAGAGGTGATTAGAGAGGTGTCCATCATGATGGAGAAGGGGCAAGATGTGTCTGGGAGAGTGAGGACTGGGGCAGAGCAGAATTGAGCGATGAGTGAATGGAATGCAGTTTCCTGGAGGGAGGTCCATGACTATGGTTTGTTTTTGTGAGTGAGGAGGACAAGGGGAGCAATGATATTAGAGAAGTTGGGGATGAACTTTCAATAGAAGTTGGCAAAACCAAGGAAACTGCAGATTCCTTTGACTGATGTTGGGGGTTTCCAGTCCTTGATGGTGGCAAGTTTGATGGGGTCCATCTTGAGTCATCCTTGACCAATGATCATGCCGAGATATTCCATTTGGGGGGTGTTGAAGGAGCATTTTGAGATCTTGAGTGAGAGGTTGTGTTCTCTGAGTCATTGTAGAACTAGACGTGTGTAATTGTGGTGGAGTTCCATGTCATCTTTGGTATGAATGCCTAAGTCGTCCATGTAGATTTTCAACCAACGTTCCACTAGCATATCGGCGAAGACATGATTTATGAAAGCTTGGAATGTGGGAGGAGCGTTGTTGAAGCCGAAGAACATTACAGTGGGTTCAAAAAGTCCAAGCAGAGTGATGAACACCACTTTCCATTGGTCCTCTTCTCGAATTTGGATGTTATTGTATCCCCATCGTATGTCGAACTTGGTGAATAGGGTCGAATCCTTCATGTCATCAATGAGATCTGAGATGAGAGAAAGGGGATACATGTTGCGGATGGTAAACAAATTGAGATAATGGTAGTCCTGGCAGGGACAAAGAGAACTGTCTTTCTTGGGTACAAAGAAAAAGGGAGAGGCTTGTGGGGACTTTGATGGGATGATGTGACCAGTTTTCAAATGTTCTTTGACAAAGAGGCAGCAGGCCTCTTTTTCAGCGGGGTTTAACAAGTAGACTTTGGCAATTTTTGGGACAAAGGTGGATTTGAGTTCAATGGTACAATTGTAGGGTCGATGAGGCAGGAGTGCATTGAATGTTTTCTCAGAGAACATGTCTTCGTAGTCTTAGCACCAGGTGGAGATTTCATGTTCATGTTTGGCTGTTTGTTGGGCCAGCTGGGTCAAGAGGGTTACCTTGTTAATCTCATCCTGGGGTGGACACTCACAAAGAGGTACCACAGCATCCCAAGATAGAGTTTCCTTGTTGATACTTACCGTACCACAGATCCAATTGATGGTAGGGTTCAATTGTTTGAGCCAGGGCATACCTAGAATGATCTGTTGCTTGCTGAGGGCGACAACCATGTGTAACGCTAGGCGTACTCAAGAGAGTGTTCGACTTAACCCAAGAGAGGCGGATGCTCATGAAGAGGTACCACAGCATCTCTCTTAGCAAGCTAAGTGTGAAACGAAGACAGAGGACAGAGGACGATGATGAGTGAGCACACGGTCTTGAGAATCCCTCAAGGACAGAGAATGAGTACGACGAATATCGTAGATTCAGAGTGAGGAACTATGGTACAGGCGATCTGGTATATAAGTGTTCCAATTGTGGGAGAATGGAACACTATGGAACACTATGAAACAAGGGGAAACATCGCCGTCATGAGAAAGACAGCTGAGGAGCTAATCGTCCAATAAGATAGCAAGATAAGGCAAGATAAAAAGGGAAAGACTGTGGAGTTGAGTTATCTACCTTGGAATGGAAATGACAACACGAGGAAGTCATTGGAAATACAAAGGTGAGAGGATGAGACGACAGTCTAAGACACTACTCAGAAGAAGGGATAAGTCTGAGGGTCAACAGTTGGAGTTATCACCCAAAAGAAGTGTTGATAGCCTCAAGAGAGAGCCATCGACATTGTAGGCCATGAGGGGTTTCTGGATTTGCTTGATCCTCATATGGAGGGCAGGGACAAGGCTAGGGTCGATGAAATTGCCAGTTGCTCTGCAGTCTATAAGAGCAACAGTCTTGACAACCTTTGAACCAACTTGGAGACGAATGGGCAAATGGAGGGCTCTTTGGTTAGGTAATCCAACGAGGACATTGGGAGGAGAAGATGTGGATGGATTCTTTTCCATCAAGAAGTCTTGGACAGCAAGGACAGTGAGTTCTTCGTCAGAGAGTTCTTTGTCTGGTTCACAGAGGGTTTTCAAGACTTGAAGGATTGTGGCATCATCCTTCCTAGAGTTGCAAAGTTTTTCGAAGTAGGTGTTGATGTTTTCAAGGTTTGAAGGAGCAAGGCGTTGTCCTTTCCAGAGTTGTGGCGGAGTTTATCAATGTAGGCATTTACAGCACCGGTGGGTTTGGAAGTTTCAGGGGTGAGGTCAAGGTTGGCTAGGGTTTCAATAGGTCTGGGGTTCTATGGGCAAGGGGACAAGGATTTAGTGCCTAAGCACTCAATGGCATTGTGGCCTTTCTGGTGGCAACAAAAACAAAGACCAAGTTTAGTGCATCTTATGCGCTCTGTTACAATTTTTCTCCCTTCTTTGTCGTCTTGTTCCATCTTCTTCTCTTGCTCGCTTATCTCTTATGTAAACCTCTTTTCATTGAATGATTAGCTCCACAGCTGTCTCTCTCACAACGGCAATGTGTCCCCTTATTCCCTCACATTCTATAGTATTCCATTCTCCCACAATAGGAATACTTATACCACTTGCCCTGTACTTTTACTCCTTACACGGAATCTACGCCATCCTGCATATTCATTCCTTGTCCTCGAGCAATTCTCGAGTCCTCTGAGTTCCTCATCGTTGTCCTCAGTCCGGGTCAACATTCTTCATCCCAACTTCTCGAATCTCTTAACCCTGAATCCTAGTTCATTGTCCACGACATTCATCATACTCATTCTCTGTCCTCAAGCGATTCTTGAGATCGTGTGTTCACTCGTCATCCTCCTCTGTCCTCTGTCCTTGTTTCGCACTTAGCTTGCTAGGAGAAAAGCTGTGGTACCTCTTTGTGAGCGTCCACCTCTCTTGGGTTAAGTCAAATGCCCTCTTGAATACACCTAGCATTACAAAAGATTCAGTGTCTCCTTTAGCCCCTCCTGTTACGGAGTAGGGCCTACCCCCACCTCCTCCTCCTTGCCACTAGTCCCCATCATGCCCTAGGGCAACCATTGGACGACCGATTGTCATCATCATAGTCACTAGCTCCTCCCTCACAACCATTGGAAGATTAATCGTCATCCTCCTTGTCACTGCCCCATCAGACAACCAATTGTTGTCATCCAAGCCATAGTCATTGTTACAGTCAATGACCCAAGGATCTAGTAACCCTAGATCAACCATTGGATGGCCGATCGTCATCATCACCTGCCACAGACCCTCTGGATCTAACAGATCACCCATCAGACGGCTGACCACCACCATCCTAGTCATTGACCTAGGATCTAGCAGACCTAGATCAGGAAAGATCTCTAAACCTTCATCCACTGTTTACCCCTCTACACCAGCCCCACAGTAACCATGGACGTTGCATATGTCAAACTTGGAAAACTTTCCCCACTCAAGTGTGCCAGATGTGCTAAACTTGGTCTTTGTTTCTGTTGCCGCCAAAAAGGCCACAACACCATCAAGTGCTTAGGCACTAAACCTTCGTCCCCTCACCCACAGAACACTAGACCCACCGAAACCTTAGCCAACCTTGACCTTGTCCCTGAAACTTCCAAGCCCACAAGTGCTGTAGATGCCTACATTGACGAACTCCCCCGCAACTCTAGGAAGGACAACGCCTCACTCCTCCAGACCTTGAAAACGTACCTCGAGAAGCCTAAGCCTGCTTCTGCCCTCAATGCCTACTTCAATAAACGTCATAACTCTGGGAAGGATGACGCCACAATCCTTCAAGTCCTGAAAACCCTCTGTGAACCTGACAAAGAACTCTCGGATGAAGAAGTCGCCGCCCTCGCTGTCCAAGACTTCTTGACGGAAAAGGAACCATCCACACCTTCTCCACCCAACATCCTTATCGGATAACCCAGCAAAAGAGCCCTCCATTTACCCATTCGTCTCCAAGTCAGCTCAAACATTGTCAAGACTGTTGCTCTCATAGACTCCGGAGCAACCGGTAACTTCATCAACCCTAGCCTTGTCCTCACCCTTCATATGGGAATCAAATGTATCCAAAAACCCCTTATGGCCTACAATGTCAATGGCTCTCCCAACCAAAAGGGAACCATCTAATACAAGATCCAAGCAAAGGCTCAAATCTCCTCATTCAATGATCACCTCGATCTTATGGTTGTCGCCATCGGCAAGTGACAAATCATCTTAGGTATGCCCTGGCTAAGACAATGGAACCCTACCATCGATTGGATCCATGGTACGGTAAGTATCAACATGGAAACTTCATCCCGGGACACTGTGGTACCTCTTCGTGAGCGTCCACCCCAGGATGAGATCAACAAGGTAACCCTCTCAACTCAGCTGGCCCAACAAGTGGCCAAACTCAAACATGAAATCCCCACCTGGTGCAAAGACTATGAAGATGTGTTCTCTGAGAAAACATTCGACACACTCCCACCTCACCGACCCTATGATCACACCATCGAACTTAAACCCACCTTTGTCCCAAAGATTGCCAAAGTCTACTCGTTAAACCCCGCCAAAAAGGAGGCATGCCACCTCTTTGTTGAAGAACATTTAAAAACCGGTCGCATTGTCCCATCTAAGTCCCCACAAGCCTCTCCCTTTTTCTTCGTACCCAAGAAAGACGGTTGGTTCTCTTCGTCCATGTCAGAACTATCATTATCTCAATTTGTTTACCATCCACAATGCGTATCCCCTTCCACTCATCTCTGATCTCATTGATGACATGAAGGACTCAACCCTGTTCACCAAGTTCGACATATGATGGGGATATAACAACATCCAAATTCGAGAAGAGGACCAATGGGAAGCGGTGTTCATCACCCCGCTTGGACTTTTTGAACCCACGGTAATGTTCTTCAGCTTCAACAACGCTCCTCCCACATTCCAAGCTTTCATGAATCATATCTTTGCTGATATGCTAGCGGAACGATGGTTGAAAATCTACATGGATGACTTAGGCATTCATACAAAAGATGACATAGAACTCCACCACAATCGCACATGTCAAGTCCTACAATGACTCAGAGAACACCACCTTTTGCTCAAGATCTCCAAATGCTCCTTTGACACCCCCCAGATGGAATACCTCAGCATGATCATCGGTCAAGGACGACTCAAGATGGACCCCATCAAACTCACCACTATCAAAGACTGGAAACCCCCAACATCTGTCAAAGGAATCCGCAGTTTCCTCGGCTTTGCCAATTTCTATCGGAAGTTCATCCCCAACTTCTCCAATATTGTCGCCCCCTCCTCACTCGCAAAAATGAACCCTGGTTATGGACCTCCCTCTAGGAAACTGCGTTCCATTCACTCATCGCCCAATTCTGTTCTGCTCCAGTCCTCGCCCTCCCTGACACGTCTCATCCCTTCTCCATCATGACCGATGCCTCCCCGATCGCCTCTGGAGCCGTACTCCTCCAAACCGATGTCAATGGTGACCTCCATCCCTGCACCTACTTCTCAAAGACCTTCTCCCCCACTGAACATAACTACAACATCTATGACCGAGAACTCCTGGCCGTCATCCTCGCTCTTGAAGAATGGTGACAATACCTCCTTGGAACTTTGCACCCTGTCATAATAATCACTGACCACAAGAATCTCTCCTTCATCAAGGACCCCTGCAAACTCTCTTGCTGTCAAGCCCACTGGTCCCTCTTCCTCCTCGACTTCGACCTTGTTTGGAAAGTGACTCCTGGAACCCAGATGGGTCCAGCTGATGCCCTTTCTCACAAAGACTCCATTGACACCTCCTCCGACAACACCGATGCATCTATCCTCCCAGACCCTGTTGTTATAAATACCCTTGACCTTAAACTCTTCAACTACATCCAATCCTTGTCCTCATCTGATCCACTAGTCCTTTGTGTGCTCAAAGCCATGGAAGAAGCAACACCTTTGTTTCTTCATTCCTCACTCCAAGACTGGTCGTTTGATAATGGCCACTTCTTTTACAAAGGTTGTTTATATGTTCCACCCTCATCTTGCTCTACGCTTCTCTACAGCATTCACTCTTCCCCCACCACTGGCCATGCTGGTCAATTCCGCACAAAGGCAATCCTAGAACATGACTTTTGGTCACCTGGACTTGGTACCTTTGTTAAAAACTTTGTGGCTGGCTGTGCCATATATTATGCTTGGCCTGGGTAAGGTCGAGCGTAGCCTCAAGGGTCAAGGGTTCTAGGTAGTCGCTTGTCTCTGCGATGAGAACACTGCCTTTCACTGCAGTGGGATCAAAGGGGGTCAAGGGTTCGAAGAGCACCTCTTGTTGAGAGGAAGGTGCAAGTTCTCTGTAAGGAGCACGAGAGGGATGATGGAAGTACAAGGTCAGGATTGAGGAGGTCTAACTTAGGGTACAGGGTCCGTACTCGAAGGTTTATATACTACATGGAACAAACAAAGGCAAACATGGAACGAGTCATGCGTCGTAAGACGAATGAGTCATATTGTGTGGGAAAGACAGAAGAATGAGTCATGAAGGAATAAACCTGATGACAAGCAAGTGCAATGGAGTTGGATAGGTGAGTCATCAGGGAAAAGAAATGTGTCTGTGTACACAAATGTCCAAAAGGGGAATAAAGGGAAAGAAAACATAACATTACCCCCGTACTAGAGTTGAAGCCACTTCAGTAATCATCCCTGGTAGGGGATCCAGTGATGTTGTCCCAAGCTGTCTGGTCCCAGACATCCTCGTGATCTACTGGAGAAGGAGGGCAAGGAGAAGCACTTTGTTGGCAATTGCAACGAGGGGGTCTCCCTCCGGTGGTAATGCGAGCGGTTCGCCAACCGCGATGAGTGGACAAGGTGGAGGACCTCGGCGAGGACAGAGTGGGAGACATTCCTGGGCTAAACGTAGTAGCTCCTCAAACAATGCGAGGACAGTCAGCTTGAATGTGACCAGGACGAGTACAAAGACAAAAGGGGCATTGGTATTCTGGGCAGTTGACGCATCAATGTCCTAGACGTCTGCAAGAAAAGCACGCTCTAGAGTACCTTGGATCCTCAGGTCTCAGAGGACGATCTCGGATACCTTCCCTCCTAACATGTTCTCTGGCCATGATGGCTCCAAAGATAGCACTTTCCTCAGCGGTCAGGAGAGCCAAAGAGGCTTCGAGAGTGGGAGGAGTAGGAATGGGTTGTGGAACAGGAGGAGGTACAGGTCGAGGAGGGGACGGTGGTACAGAGGTCTCTAGTAGATGTTGTTGCGAAGCAGCTAGTTCTCGAAGGTAACGTTGTAAGTCCTCACAGAACTCGTTGTATCCCATTTGGAAGGCTAGGGTGGCGGCAGAACAACGGATGGCAGCCTGAATGGCTCGAGCACAAGTAACTGCACTGTTTGGCCAGCCTGGGGATCCAGGGTCAATGATGGAGAGGAGTTCATTTTGCTGAAGGATAAAGGTGAGAGCAGCAAATGGGGAGTCAAGGTCTATATAGTGTTCGATGGGGCTGGCTAGCCGAGGGTCGTTGATATACTCCAGGAGAGCAGTCTCGTAAGTCTGCAGAAGTTCTGTGATATGAAGCCGATGGGCATAGATAGGGACATCAACGGAGACTACGGCGGAGGGATCCAGAGACCCGGCAGGTAGAGGGGCAGGGACATTGTCTTCGGTGGCAAGGGACGTATGCCAAATACGAGGTTGCGAGGGAGGAGGTGTAGGAGGACTGGGAGCTTCAGGGGTGGGAGTGACGAAGGATGGGGGCAGTTCAAGGTCATCTGGGGAGTAAAGCTTAGGAGAGACGGCAGGGACGTTGTAGATATTTGCAACGCCCAAAGAAGGGGAAAGTACTAAAGTAGAAACGAACAACAAGGAAGGAGAAGAAACAGAATCAGCTAACGTAGTAGAGGAAGCAGTGGAGGAGACTGAGGCAGGGCAAGGACAAGGATATTTGATAGCCATAGGTTTATCTTTTACGAGCGTGAGCACGAGTGGTAAGAGGGGAAGGGGCGTGAGAAGGGAAAGCTGAAGGGTGAAGTCTTTTATATTTGTCTAGGGCGGACTTGGCATTTTTCAAGTTCCATTCCAGTTGCCATGAGTCTTTGTCAGCAGTGTACCCTTTCCATCAGATCAGGTATTGGAGAGCCATCGGCTTGCTGTGATGTCGTAATATCTGCTCCACCTCCCATTCTTCTTTGCCATCAATCAGCTGCGGAGGTGGGGCCAGGAAATTCGGGCCGTGAACGGCATTTTTGCGATAGGGAGATAAGAGGGAAGCATGGAACATGGGGTGAATTTTCCACGTTTTAGGAAGGTGGAGTTGATAGACGATTGGAGAAAGAACCTTGGTGACTTCGAAGAGTCCTTCTCTTTTGGGGGCGAATTTTAGGTTGACGATGGAGCGTTTCAGGTTTCTGGCTTCCAGCCATACCTTATCTCCTTTGGCAAAAGGGACAAACTTCTGTCGGGTGCGGGAGGCCATGACCTGTCGGGCTAGTTCATGAGCGGCTAACACCTCATCTCTGGCAGCAGAGAGCTCTTTGAGGCACAATTCCACTGCAGGAATGTTGGTCTCGGAGATGACCGTGGGAAGGGCACGTGGTTCAAAGCCAAGCATGAGGAAAAATGGAGATTTGTTGGTGACAGAATGAGGGCAGTGATTGTGTGTGAATTCAGCGTGGGGGATCATTTCAGACCACGAGGTAGGGTTGTTTCCACAGAAGATTCTCAGATAGGTTTCTACTTCTTGATTGACATGCTCCGTTTCTCCATCGGATTGGGGGTGGTACGCAGTAGATAGGGAAAGGTCATAGTTCAGGAGTCGTCCAAGTTCTTTGGTGAATGCAGATGCGAATTGTGGTCCGCGGTCAGAGATGATTTTGTCATAGAGGCCGAAATGGAGGTATACTTTGTGGAAAAAAAGGGTAGCAATCCCCTCAGCAGTGGCGGTTTTCTTGGTGGGGCAAAGAATTACCCCCTTCGTAAGCCCGTGGTCAACCACGACCAATAGAGAATCAAAGCCATCGAAGAGAGGGAGGTCGGTGATCAGATCACAGGACACCTGTTGAAAAGGTCGAGAGGATTTGGAGGGGATGGGGGTTAGGGGAGGGACAGTAGGATGAGTATTCGCTATGTTCTGTTGACAGATAGAACATCCTTCGACATATTTGTGTACATAAGTCGCGAGGCCAGGCCACCAGAATTCTGAGGATACTAATTGGCGGGTTTTAAGATAGCCTGGGTGACCAGCGGTGAAGTGGTCATGTGACCGTTCCAAAATGGAATGTCAAAGGGCATCATCAGAGGGAACATAGACGCGTCCTTTGTAAGTAAGAATTCCACCATTGTATTTCCAGTCAACCATGCGATGATGAATAGCAGCAGGTAGATCAGGGGAGAGAGCAAGGACTTTGGTTTTAACCAAGGGGTCGTCGAGGGAGGCAGAGGTGATGTGGCGAGTGAGGGTGGTGTCGACAAGGTTTACAAAAAGGGATGGAGGTAGGAGTGTGACACCTTCATTGTCAGAGGTGTCAGAGGAGGGGAATAGATCGGGTCGGCGGGATAAGGCATCAGGGCCAGCGAGGAGTTTTCCTGGGACATGAATAATTTTCAGATCAAAGTCAGCGAGGTCAAGAAGCCATCTGGCTTGTCGTCGATTAAGATTCTGGGGGGCACGGAAGTAGAGGAGATTCTTGTGATCAGTGAAGACTTGGACTTGAAATGAGGATCCATGAAGGTAGTGTCGCCAGGTTTTCAGAGTGCGGATGATAGCAAGGAGTTCACGATCATAGATATCGTAGTTCCGTTTGGTGGAGGAAAAGGAGGTGGACATGTAGGAACAGGGGTGCCAGTCACTGTTGGAATCCGTCTGGAGAAGTATTGCTCCAGAGGCAAATTTGGAGGCGTCAGTGGTGATTGCGAATGGTTTTGCAGGGTTGGGTAGCTGGAGGACAGGTTTCGACAGGAAAAGCTCTTTGAGGGATTCAAAGGATTGTTGACAGATGGGAGTCCAGGACCAAGGGTGATCCTTCTTCATGAGATTGATGAAGGGGCGAGCTACGGAGGAGTAATCTGGGATAAAGCGACGGTAGAAGATGGCAAAGCCCAGAAATGACCGGACTTCCTTTAGCTTGGTTGGGATGGGCCACTTCACAATGCCATCTAGTTTCACAGGATCCATGGCGAGTTGTCTGGGTTGGACGATCATCCCGAGGTATTCTACCTCAGAAGTGGCGAACTGGCATTTCTCCAGTTTGAGGTGTAGGTCAAGTTCTGTCATGCGCTGGAGCACCTGTTTGGTGCGTTCCATGTAAGTTTGTTCATTGGGAGAGAAGATCAAGAGATCGTCCATGTAGATGAACATCACCATTGGTTCATAGAGTCTCTTGTGGGTGATAAAAGCGGCCTTCCGTTGGTGACCATCCTTGATATGAACATTGTTATATCCCCATCGGACGTCAAACTTGGTGAAGACCTTGGCCTCTTTAAGTTTGTCAACGAGATCAGAGATCAAGGGTAAAGGGTATGCATCTCGAATGGTGTGTTCGTTCAGGTAACGGTAGTCCTGGCAAGGGCGAAGTTTGCCATCCTTCTTTTTAACAAAGAAGAAGGAGGAGGCTTGGGGGGAGTTCGATGGGTGGATCTTTCCTGCCTTGAGGTTCTCTTTCAAGAAGTCCTCGGTAGCCTTTCGTTCGTCAGGGGATAGAGGATAGATTTTGCTGATTTTTGGAACAAAGGCATCGTCAAGGTTTATCTCGTGGTCATAAGGCCAGGAGGGGGGAACATGGTCTGCCGCTTCTTTGGTGAATATGGATTGGTATTTGGAGTACTCTGGTGGAAGGGTGGTTTTTGGTTTGGCTGCTTCCACAGCCATGGCTAGTTCAGTGGCAGTGGTAAGGTGGGCAATGGTAGTATTCGGAAGGAAGCGGGATCCACAGCAGATGATCCGGTGGAGGGTCTGGTTGTCTAGGGCTCTTTGGATATATTGCGGTTCAGTTTCCTTGTCGAGGAAATCATAGAGTCGTCCATCATAGACAGTGTCAATATGATGGTGTCAGTAGGGAGAATCGGAGGAAGGTCTGAAGAATCCATTATGTCGTTGGGAATCTTCCATAAAGAGTCGATTAAGCTCTTTAGATTCGTCGCAAGATTCCGAGATGGCAAGGGTTTGTTTTGCCCAATCTATGGTAGGATTGGTGACATGGAGCCAGGGGAGTCCCAGAATGACATTTTCACTGCTGCAGGACATGACGTGGAAGGTGGTTCGTTGGGCGATTCCTTCGATCCCAGTAAATAGAGTGCAAGTGTACTTGATTCCACTGTTCTTGTTAGGGGTTTGGTCTACATTTCGAACAGGGATGGGAACGTCAAGTTTCGTCAAGGAGAGTTTGTGTTTTCGCACGAACTGCCAGTCTATGCAGTTAAGGTCTGCTCTGCTATCTACAAGAGCTCGGGTGTCGACGGTTTTCATTGTGTGCGTGGGTTCCAGGAGTTGCAAGGCAATACGCATAGATTTCTTGGAACGAGATACAATTACAGGAGCACACATAACTGGGGAGACTCATGTCGCTCGAGGTCCCCGATTTAAAAACCCGATTCGAAAAAAAAGCCAACTCGTTTGACCGAGGTCCCTTCTTCTTCGTCGTCGTCGTCATCCTCAGTGTCTTTTAGTCCGGGAGGGGAGTGATCATCGTCTTTGACCCATTGGACCTTTGTAGGTTTCGAGGGGAAGGCAGGGCAAGCACTACTAAGGTGTCCAGACTTCCTACAATGGAAGCAGAGTCCTTCTTTGCGACATCTCTCTCTTTCCTTCGCAGTGAGCTTAGGAACTCTGACTGCGTCGACATCCATGGTGTCGGGGTCCTTCTTGGAGGAAGGAGGAGAGGCCTGTAGGTAGCTAGGGTGAGAGGGGTTCTTGTTTCGTTGGGCGATCTCTTCGCCACGTTCCCATTGGGTCTGGAACAACATGGCTTTCTTGTACCAGTCATCGATGGCAGAGAGGATGGTGTCCATCTGAAGTATTTGCTTCATCAGGGGAGGGGGAATGCCTGATGCATAGTAGTTGATCAAGACATTTTGATCAGTGATCCCAGCGATAGCGACTTGGTTCTGGAATCTGGCATTGTAGTCAGTGATGGAAGGGATGTAGTTTCCTTTCTTGTCCTTGGTCATACAAGTGGTGGAGAGCCATGTGATGGCGTTCCCAGTGGTATCATGGTGTTTGAACGCTAGTTCAAACTTTGTGACAAACTCGGCCATAGTCCCGAAGGTTTGCGCATTCAAGGCTTGATCTCTAAAGGTATCTGCCCAAGTCCGGGCAGATCCTTTGGTCATATAGGACAAGGCGAAGGCGATCTTCTTCAGATCGGAGTTGTAGACATCCTTGTTCACTTCTATATAGAATTGTACAGAGCGAAGCCAAGGGATGGACTTGGAGTAATCTCCATCAAAGGAATCAGGGACATTGAGACGAAGTTCAGTGGGTCTAGAAGTCATGGGCTTAGACTTAGATTTTGTAGGGGTGGACAGGGTGGCAACAGGAGCGGTGGCAGTGGCTATCATGGAAAGAGAAACCGAAGGAGTCAACGGAGTAGGACGTGAGACCAGTTGGGGAAAGGGGAGCAGGTCATCGTCGAGAAAGGTGGTGGAACGATGGAGCCGATCTGTGAGGGCAGCGATGTGTTCTTGTTCAAGGAAGTGGGTGATGGGATCATCCATCTCAGAGGTTTCAGGAGTGTCTATGAAAAGACCAGGGAGATCCTTCTCCGTCTCAGAGTCACTGAGTTTAGGAGTAGTACTTCGTCATTCCCAACATGGATCAACGGGTTCAGAGGTAGATGAGAGGTGTTCAAGGGGTCGATCAGTCGACAGCTGGGGTTGCCTGACAGTTGGGGGTCTAGAGGACGAAATGGTTGCGACTTACACAAGGGTAATCGTGAAGGGCAAGTTAGACCTTTTGTTACACTTGGCCTGGGTAAGGTCGAGCATAGCCTCAAGGGTCAAGGGTTCTAGGTAGTCGCTTGTCTCTGCGATGAGAACACTGCCTTTCACTGCAGTGGGATCAAAGGGGGTCAAGGGTTCGAAGAGCACCTCTCGTTGAGAGGAAGGTGCAAGTTCTCTGTAAGGAGCACGAGAGGGATGATGGAAGTACAAGGTCAGGATTGAGGAGGTCTAACTTAGGGTACAGGGTCCGTACTCGAAGGTTTATATACTACATGGAACAAACAAAGGCAAACATGGAACGAGTCATGCGTCGTAAGACGAATGAGTCATATTGTGTGGGAAAGACAGAAGAATGAGTCATGAAGGAATAAACCTGATGATGAGCAAGTGCGATGGAGTCGGATAGGTGAGTCATTAGGGAAAAGAAATGTGTCCGTGTACACAAATGTCCAAAAGGGGAATAAAGGGAAAGAAAATGTAACACCATATGTCAACAATCCAAGGTCAACACTCATCCCACCGTCGCTCCTCTGAACCTGATTCCGTCCTCATCATCCTTGCCATTTCGACAGATCTCTGTCTATCTTATCACAGATCTCCCATTGTCCTCTGATTTCGATTCTATTATGGTCGTGGTCGACCATGGCCTTACAAAGGGGGTAATTTTCATCCCTTACAACAAAACCATTGATGCCGCAGGAGTTGCTAAACTTTTCTTCGACAATGTATTCAAACACTTCGGCCTTTACGATTCCATCATCTCAGATCATGGCCCACAGTTTGCCTCTGTGTTTGCCCTAGAACTCGCTCGTCTCCTCCAGTATGACATTTGACTCTCCACTGCGTATCACCCCCAGACCGATGGCCAAACTGAATGTACAAACCAGGAACTCGAAACCTACCTCCGTATCTTCTGCGCCAACAACCCCCACTCCTGGTCGGAATTCCTCACTACCACTGAATTCCATCACAACTCCACCCCCCATAGCTCCACTAAGACATCTCCATTCTCCCTCCTCCTTGGTTATGAACCCAGCTCATTCCCTGCCCTGGGTAAAACATTCATCCCCGCTCTGTCTGACAGATTGATCGTCCTGTCCAAGGCACAAGAAGAAGCCCTTGCCGCACATGACTCTGCTCATTTGGCGATGACTCGTCACTCCACCCGCTCATTCTCCCCTTGGAAAGTCGGAGACAAGGTATGGCTGGAAGCCACCAATCTTCAGATCCCTTACCCTGTCGAAATGACTGAACTCCGTTACTCTGGATTGTAATCCGGAAGTATGGATGTCTGGATTGGGACAGTCCAGAGTTATACAGTCCGGAACCGGATTAACCGGATAGCAGACTGACTCGGACTGATCCGGACTTACTGACATATCAAAGTCAACTAACACTCAAGCTGATCAGTAGAGTGATCAGTAGAGTGGTCAGTAGAATGATCAGTCATAGATGTTCTGCAATACTCATGACTAATGAGTATGACTCATGCTATAAAGCAGATTGGTAAGCTGCTCGGTCAGCAGCATAGCCTTGAGCATAGCATCTGTCAGCATTGCAGTGTATTTCAAATACAAGACAGTGTATTTAAAATAGGGCAGTGCAGAATAATAGGGAGGCAGTGTTTGTTGAGTTTGAACTAACACAGCCTAGTGCCTCATGGCACATAGCCCTGCATAGCCTGATGCCTCATGGCATCCTCATGCCCCACATTGCTATGCTGTATTAGGAAATTCCCATGTGTACCTGAAACATATAAATAGTTTCATGTATTTACGGATATAATAAGCTCTTATCTTCGCTTCTTTCATAACGTTCTATCGCCCACTATCTAATCTCCAAGGAGATTACATCTATACCTTCACCAAGCACTCTGCAAGTCAAGTGAGTCTCTTCACTTGGCGATTATCCTTTCCCTGGCACTGCGCACCAGAGGACTGTTTTAGGACTTGCCACCCTATCCCGTTCCTTTACGCTGAGCAAGGTCAACGTCAACCACTAAACTGGCTACTCACTCTCTGTCCTATTGGAGCGAGTCTTCAACTTCTGGTGGTGGTACGGCTTGTGTACCGGCACTTAAACTATAGTCAAGTTCAAGTGAAACGACTTCAAACCAGCGAAGACGTAAACTTCAAGAGGTGGCAACCTTTGCCAAGAAAGAGGAAATCACAAGGAGGTTCGAAGGAGAACTCCAAGTGAACTTGACTGGGGAGATGTCCCAGGCAAGCCCTTGGCCTTTATATACTATTCTAACTGTATGTACATGTTGTGACCTAATCTACCGATGAGTCACTAATATGGAATACCCTATACCCTAGAGATAAGAGGCATAGCTATGCACAGCACGGAAATGAAGAACATGAGTGAAACACATGTAAGGCTGTGGACACAGCCAAGATAAGAGACATGAGTCACACACGAGGTGTGGCAGAATGGAAGAGATGGAAATTAAAAGATGAAACATGTTTGAAGTAAATGAAATGAGTCATAGATCGGATCGGGTATGTGTCAGCACTTAAGGCACAGCCTGGCTGTAACACGTATCAAGTCAGCACTTGTCAAAGTATAACCTCCAGACAACTCCAGAGTTACACACACGTTAACTCTGGACATTTCTCTCCTATTTCTCACTCTACTGCTTTTGGACTTACTTATACCTATTATAGTATAGTCATACCTCGTGTCATTCACTTGGTGGCACTCCTAGTCCCTCTGAACACATGCTACTGCACCTTTGGTATTTCCTGATCCAGCACACCTATTCTCACCTATTCCACTCCAGAGTTTTCCAAAGCTAAGCACACACTTGTCTTCAACACTATTTAATTCTTTTTGACTTCTCCCCTTCACCTCAGTTGTGTTCTGTACTTGCAGCACAGTCTGAGGTGAGACTTCTCTTGATCTTAACACTTTGTATTTACACTACCTTAGTTGGGCAATTGCTGCCCCTATTTAGTACTTTAACAAGTTGTGCTCTGTACTTTGCAGCACAGTCTGAGGTGAGACTTTCTCCTTACTACATTGACATTATGTATTTACCTTGTCATTAGTTGGGCCTTGCTGCCCCTATCTTAGGTACTCTGACAGCTTTGTGAGCTTCTGGGTATATTGTTAGCACTATATCACTAATCACTGCACAGAGTGAATGATGTGTGACTGGGTCTCACCTATATATGCATTTTTTTTCAGCCCCATTCCAGATATTCAGTATGTGGATTAGTGGTGCTGTCATGTATTCAAACATCTTGGCAAAGGCTGTACCCAGAGCATTTGACACTACCTTCATAGGATAAAGCATCCATGGGGAATATGTGCAAGCATGTCCATTCATGCTGGGGCAAAGATGTTGTGCACCAGATCAGTCAGGCACTGGACCTGAAAACAGCTCATGATGCTGTCACTAAGCAGATTTCTGGTTCAATAACAGTTATGTTCAAACACAATATATCGTAGGGCCACGGACGAAGCTTCCCTGCATTGCCTTCGAGATCAAAAGTGCATCCGCTGTCCGGAAGGGATCAGAGGTCGCCTTTCGTCCATTGGCTGGTGCACTTGGCACGGGGCACGGTGGAAATCAAGACCAAGCTCAACTCACGAGGCTGGCATCTCTATACCTTGTCTATCCATGGATCGACTTTCTTCTCGATCGACAAGAAGTAGATGGACTCGAGGGTCACGCGGCATCTGAGCTGGACGAAAATTAATTTCCGGCCATCGAGGCGTTCCGAGGGCTTTCCAGCATCTCGGAGGACGCTCCTCCAGAGTCCCCTGTGCGGACGTGCGCCACGTCAGGCCGTCCCCCAGCAGACAGGGAGATCTGTCTACAACTTTCTCGATCGGTTGCGGCGGCCCTTTGGCGCGCTCTTGCTGATACCCAGCCGACGGCATACGGAATTCAAGAGGATCAGTGCGGAGAGTCTGATCACTGCCCAGGTGGAGGTGCTCACGTCGGAGACGTTGGACGTGTTGAGACATGGTGTACGGGAGTTGGACGTACTTTGATGCTTTCGGGTCATTCGTCATTCTGCGTCTACAGTATCACTCGTGCGCCATCTTCGAGTACTGTCACTGAAGTTGTAAAGCACAACAGCTCATATGTACGACTTGTACACCCTGCTCGCTGTGCATGTTTCCCGAATGCTTGGGCTGAGTCATCAGCAAACCAGCCTTTTTGAGCACAGAGATCACAGAGTACTGCTTTCCCCACAGCCCTGTGTAGCCTTCACAGATATGGGCCACTCTGTGGGAGCCTGTACAGAGACCAGTGGCTGTGTGGC